>JAEMWC010000197.1:277500-360000 GCA_016490735.1 Pachyseris speciosa
AACAATGACGTAAGCATGAATCCCCCTATACGCGCTAGGTTGTAAACATCTTGCCTTGCGTGACTCGAGTGACGAAGCTCAAACGACAAACAACTGACAATCGTTTCGTATCCCTTTCTCGTGAAAATGAAAAAGCTTCAGCACTAGCCACATGCAGTCAGTGACTGTCTATTTTTTCTCCTAGCTCCAGTCTCCCTACTCTGTTGATGGTTTGCACTCTCGACCACCAGAAAAGGACTGATAGAATTCTACCTTTCATTGCTCTTATCAACCAGTGCCCGGTTGTTCGAAAGCCGATTAACTTAATCCAGGATTACGGTAAACTTTGGTTGCAGTTTTAACTTTTGGATGAAATTCTTTTGCTGCTTTTTCAGGATTGACGTCCTCTTATCTAAAATTCTGCAGAATATCGGCGTTGAACAACGCTTGTGGCCGGATTAGGGTTGATTGGCTTTCGAACAACCGGGCTCAGATCATGGCTGTTCAAGTCAGTACACCTTTCTGTAATATTACACAAAAGCTGCCTGAGTTTTCCCCGTACTTCCACTGAGTTCTTTTGCTTTTATCGTGGCATAGTCTCCTACGCAGCCATTAGGGAGTTTTAGCAACGACGACGGCAACGGCAACGAGAACACCACAAAACAATAGGTTTAATGAGCGAAAACAATGGCTCTGCACGTGCGTTTTACATTTTGGTACATTTCTTTCCCGTCCTCTGCAAAACAACAACGTGAAATGACCAAATTTTAGGTTTCATTTCTTTCGCGAGAACGTGAGCGTGTGACTGTAAAGTTATCTTTCTTTTTCCTTACTTTAACGGCGTTCATAACAATTTAGTCCCTGAATAGTTCGCCAGTATTTTCCAAGTTAAACAAATTGGAATAATAGCGAAAGCGTTACAAAAACGAGAAGTTATATTTTGAAGTGACGTTTTCATTGCCGTCGCCGTCGTCGTTGCTAAAGCTCCCTATTCTTTGGGTCGTCACGTAACGCTCCTCCCCACAAACGGCTGCTTTCTTTTGAACTTCATGGAGAGGACCGTTGCGTGACGACCCAAATAACGGGTGCGTAGGAGACTAATCGTGGCACGGTATGGGACTTTAAGGTGGCTGAAACCTCTCTCCAGTACTTTCCAAGCACGAATATTTTGACGGATGGATATTACCTCTCTATATCCGGTTGATGCCAAAATACTGGTATCAAACAAATGCCCAGCCATTTCTTGCCACAATATGTTACCATAGCAATAGTAAACCTGTTAGAAACACCCTTAAGTTTAGCTTTGAACTGATAATAATTCATCAACTAGCGCGGTGACCCCTATTTTGTATTACTGAAAAGACGATTACCGTGTCGAGATCCAACTTTTCACAAAGTTTATAATAAAATTCGTGGAAAGGGATTCAGAGCCACATTAATTTTTCGAAAATTTAAGGTAGCTCTGAATCCGTCCCCACAATTTTAAACTTTGCAAAAGGATGCATCTTAGCATGCTGATTAAAAGAGGGTTGAAATTTAAAAATAAATCAAAAGGGATGTATTTGAAAGTAACTTACGCTTAGAGCTTTTTCAGTTTTGTTTATTTTCATAGACCACAAAAACATAAGTCAAATCATTTTCATTTTCTTTCCCAGGTATTTATCAAGAGGCACTGGAAGTCAGCAGTTATCATACTGTTATGTCTAATTGTGTCGGTATTGGCGACTCTGTTTTCTGTCTCCACCGCGCGTTCAAGGTACACTAAACTTGAAAATAACCATTGATTTGGTAGACCCGTCTACTTAACGTATCTTCACTTTATATTGGACAAGGGTAAACTGGTGCTTAAAAACGAAAGAAAAGAAAAAAAAGGAAAGTGATATGATCCATGTGCTGTTCAATTGGCAATTCAAACCAGAAAGCACTCAGCCAGACCCCAAGCCAGACCCACCAACTAATAAAGGCTATCCCGTCGGGCAAAGCGACGGGCCTGGACGGTGTGAGTGCTCGCTTACTGAAGATTGCAGCGCCTGCAATAGCACAATCACTCGCTAAACTTATTAACATGTGTATTACTAGTGGAACTTTTCCAGCTGCGTGGAAAGAGGCCAAGGTGACGCCCTTACACAAAGGGAATAGTAAGACTGATAAGAATAACTACAGACCGATTTCAGTTCTTCCTGTCCTCTCTAAAATTTTTGAAAGGCACTTGCATAACTCTCTTTATGCCTTTCTCAATGACGACGACCTTCTATATCAGCTCCAGTCTGCCTTCAGGAAACATTGCTCAACAGAGACAGCCCTAATTAACATCTTTGATCCTATGCTCTTCAATCTCGATGACAACCGCATTAACGGCTTAGTTCTAGCTGACTTCCAAAAAGCATTCGATCTGGTAAGCCATGACATCCTGATTGAAAAGCTGCGTATCTATGGTCTTGATGAATGCAGCTTGGGTCTTATACGCTCCTTCCTTCACAACCGCAGGCAGCGTACGGTCATCCGCGGAAGTGTACAATCTTCGTCCCAGACCCTCAAGCATGGAGTACCACAGGGGTCCGTACTCTCTCCATTACTTTTCCTGGTATTTATAAACGACCTTCCCAAGGGAGTGTCGCAACCTAGCCTGCGAGCAAGCTCTCCCGGGGGTAGGGGGTGGGGGAGGAAAGGAGAGCTTGCACTCGTGTCTCATAAATTTGAATTTCTGCGTCCAAAAATTGGACGCAAAATGCTGATTGGCTGATTTGACCGGGTGATGACGTGATCTATCATCCAGCGTGGACTGCGTGGTTTGAGTTTGTTTGGTTTTTGTCCGGAAAAGGCGAGACATTTGTATTCGCGAAGCGAAAAATTCTCCAAATATATGAACTGTCCGTCAGATTTGAAACCAGAACAGCGTCTAGCAGTCGATAGCTTACTTCAAAGCAAAGATGTTCTCGCTGTTTTGCCTACATAATTTGGCAAAAGTATCAATGCGCGCCGCTGCGATCTAAAATAATTGGTCGCAGACAGTATTGTTTGTTTTCCCACTTCAAAGCGTTATCGACGACCAGGTCGCCGAAGCCCGAAGTATGGGGATGTCTGTTGCGATCTTTCTTTTGACCGGGGCTTCTATCTGGCGTAGTTGCCGAGGTTGGCAAAGTTCGCTTCATCCTTGGTCCGACATCCGATACTTCAACTTCATTCTCCGGCTTCAGTTAGCAAACTTTGGGTTTACCGCGTTCAATGTGGCCGCAATAAAGCTGAAAGCTTCGCTGGTTTTTCGTATTTTTGTAGCTCACGGTAGGCAGAAACTGAGGAGTTATTTTTTTTCCGCGACGATTCCCGTCTTTTCAGGAGTACCCAACGACCTTTTCTGAGAATTTTTATCGTACGATGTACTAAACACTAGCTGAGTGTCCCCCTGTCAATCTTCGTTAATATTTAACTTTCCTGGCAAAAAGATAACCGCTCTTCAATGCCAGCGAGCAAAACTTTTGAGAAATAAAAATCCCAGCCAGCTACGAGCGTGTCGTTTCTCAACGAGCCAGCAAAGTTGAAAATGCCACAAACACGAAATGCCAGCCAGCACGGGTGGAATCTTTCCAGTTTGCCAGCCAGCAGTCGCGTAAGGAAGAAAAATACCCAGCCAGCTAAGTATTGATTTTAACTTAATTTTTGGGCAAAATATGTCGAATGGTTTATTTCGGATGTCAGATCGTTCCCAAGACGGGCAGTAGGCTTCTATCTGTATCCCGTGTTGTTTACTTTTAGTTTTTTCCCCGAAGTCCTATCTTCTCGCAGATAAAAATCCACCAAAATACGAAGCCAACTGACAGCACATTCTATTCAATACGTTGAGACTCTTGAAAGTTGCGTTACGAGCCCAAGGACAGTTTGTTTTTCATTAACTTTATTTTCAATCTCACGCAGATAAAAGTGCGACATCAGTACTCTCAGCCAGCATGAAAACTGAAATAAGACAACTGCCAGAAATAACGTGTTTTGATTCCTGTCAGCCAGTAAGACTCATTACGGACACAAATTCTAGCAAGATTTCGTTAAAATAACACTGCCAGCAAGATGTTTATTTCAGTAAACATTTTGCCAGCTAGCCCAACATCGGCCTGCAGAGCGGTTATTTTGCAGATCGGCTCCATCGAGCACTCCTGTCTTTTGCATTGCGTGTGCCAAAGTTGTTCTTTCGTGTCCTTTCCTGTTCGACGGAAGAAACAAATTTCCGGTTTGCGCTGATTGCCCAAATTTTGACAGCTCAGGCAGCCGGAAGCGATAGGGAGCATTAGGGGCGGAATTCAAATCGCAGAGAGATCGTTGCAAGCTCTCTTTCCATTCTTCCCTCCTTTCACCCCCCACCCCCCGAGAGAGCTTGCTCGCAGGCTAGTCGCAACCAACCACAGTTGACATCTTTGCAGATGATACGACTATGAGTTTGTCCTCGCCATACACAGATACTTCTGGACTATGTTCTAAGCTCTGTGAGAGCACTCGTGAACTTGAAAACTGGTCTAGAAATAACCGATTCAAGTTGAACATCAAGAAGACAAAGTCTATGTTTGTAACTGGATCTAGACTACGCACTAAAATCGGTGGTACCAGTGTCGATGAGATGAGAATCTTTACCAGTAAAGGGGAAGAATTAGACAACACTACAAGTCACAAGTTACTTGGAGTCTATGTTGATCAAGACCTCAGCTTTAATGAACATGTTGAACAACTATGTAAGAAACTGATAAAGCGTATAGGTCTTCTTAGATCGATCAGACAATATCTTCCTCTAAATGAGCGCATACTTTTTTACAACACAACTATTAAGCCTGTATTCCTATATGGTGGAACAGTCTGGAGTTCAACATCAAAGTGTAATATTAGGCGAATTTTTCGTCTTCAGAAAAGAGCAGCTCGTGTTATTTTAGGCCTAAAAACGAGAGACGAACGTGCTATAACCCTATTCAAGAGACTGGACTGGCTACCCTTTTATGATGAGATCAATGTAAATAAATTATGCTTACTCTATAAATGCTTAAATGGACAATGCCCAGAGTACTTAGGTAGTCGCTTAGTGCGTGTCAGCGACCTGTCGACCAGAACCTCACGCTATGGTGCTATAATTATACGCTGTCCTAGGTATAACCGTGACACAGAAGGTGGAAAAACTTTTCTCATTACAGCCGCAAAATTTTGGAACTCTCTACCTATTAATATAAGATCTAGCACCAGTATCAACGTATTCAAACAGAACCTTTGTAATTTTATAAAGCAAGGTTAGGCTGGTTTAGATAGTTTTCCCATTTCATAATTTTTTAACATCGTATTATACAATATATTTACTGTAAATTAGTTTTATATATTTTAGGTGAGGGCCACAAGTTTACCAGTTCTTAACTGTAATGTGTCACCCTCGGTAAATAAAGTTATTCATTCATTCATTCAAGCGCTAATTCACTACTTGCTGATCCTTAACGCCACACACTGGAATTATTTGAGCGACATCCATTTTGCTTTGATAGAACGATTTAAAGTCTTGATAAAGACAGATTTTATTCAACTGCAGCAAATACATTATAAAGTTAAAAGTTATTGCTATCCTTGAAGCTCGCGGGTAGCTGGGGTAGTGGTTGTGATAGCCTGCACTTCGTCTGGCTTAAGGAGTAAAGAACAATTTTAAAATACCTGCTCATATTATGCACTTTATTATTGATCATAGGTATTCTCGTTCTTCGGAACAATCCGCGCCTCAGAGGACGTCTCTCAACCTTGAGATGCCGCTAGGAGCAGGAAAAGACGGGAAACCTTTCCTAAACTTTGGTAAGATGAGGTGAAACAAAATGAAAGTGATGTTAACAACGGTAGTTAAGAGGTGCAAACGAAATTCAGGGTTAAAAGAGATTCATACCATGACCTAACAATCACTCGCTTAGTGCCCTTTGTATCTTCCTAAAGTTAAAATGAGCTTTAATTTTGAATTTTGAATTTTGTTTTAGGCCGTACACTTGACTCTTATCTTTTTTACTATCACTCAGGAGTACGACTAGACTCTCGGCTTCAAGAATGCCAAGAAGCTCACTAGAAACGATCATTCCCGGATCTTGATTATGCGCTCTTTGGATACGATATCTTAAAGGGATATCCATTGGCAATAGGACATGATCCTGGCTTCACGCACCCAATCTTTCTTTCGAAGTATTCATCCGGAAAGCAGACCTCTGACTGTCGCTACAGTGTTCCCGAAGGGCTGATCGTTGTTCCTGATGTATCATGTGTTACCTCATTCTCGTCCAAAGTAATTCGAAACAGAGTGGAGATGTCCTCGTCTCTCTCGGCATCAGCGAACGTTGAAGGTGGGTCAGTCTCCAAGATATTTTTAATTAGACAATTCTTTCTTTTAAGATTGTTAACTAAGAATTGATACTTTGGCTCTGGCCATACAATCTGTATCATTGGAACGCTTTCGTTTAAGGTGATTCCTCTCAATTGCATGGCGCATCCTTACTGCGCATAGTTTATGGCGTCATTTAGCGCGCGCTCGTGCGCGCGTACACTAGATACATTGCGAATTTGCCTTGACATTGAGCTTTTTCAGGTAAAAATTTCCCTTTGTCGTCGTGCTTTAAAGAAACGAGCACGGTGACCCCCCTTTTTTTATTGGTGTAATGTACTTGTAATAGGCACACGAAAAACATATTTTAAGGAGAAAAAAAGTTTAATAGTAGAAGTTGGATTATTTATATATAAATGGGGTGAAACTCTGCGTTTGGAGCCAGGAAGGAGTTTGAGATGATGACGAAGTGGTCCAATTTCCTCTCATTATTTGCAAGATCGGGTAATTTGAAATCACAATACTAAAAGAATATAGACCAGAAAAACAGTTAGGCTCTAGTTTTCACTACTATTCATAGTTTTTGCTACATAATAACAGCTTTCTTCAGTTGTTCATGCTTCGAACATTTCTCGCACAACTCTGTAAAAACACTTAGAACAACGAGTATGCAGGGCTAAAACAAGCACGGTAACCCCATCTTTTTATTGCATTTTTTCAATGTCCTATGCATGACTATCAATTGTGCCAAGTCTGAAAAAAATCTTAATAGTACATCCTTTTCAGGGGAATTACCTTAAGTGCTGCTATACCTAACTTACTAAGACTCCAATACCCCTTCGAAATCAGTAGTTTTCTAGCCAAATGCAAACCTCTCACTTCCCCAAAGGTTTCGAATAACGTCCACCAGGAAATGAAAGGAATTGAAATTTCTCTGCGCGCTGCAATCTTTTCTCCGATATAATTCTCTCCGATGCAATCTTTTCTCAAGGTATAGCGAGGACGTTTTAAAGGAGTAAGGCTTACGAGGAACTAACCTCCCAGAAATTAACTTTGAAACTTATTTCCGGACAAAAAGGTGCTACAAAAACTGTCAAAGAAGTTGTCCGTCTTTTAAACATGGCCTTAACATAGTTTTAGTTTTAACTTAAATCCACACTGGGTTCTGACCAATCAAAAGATACTAAAGTAGAATAATTTTCCTCAGGAGGTGGATGGGGCTTCAAGTTTTCTGCCAGCGCAAGCTACAAAGAATCCGTGGCACAGATGTCGTCAGGGGAGTTCCTGTACATAATTTCACAGGCGCAGTGTCGTTATTACTTTAGCAAACTTGACGCCACCGACCCACCGCCTTTTCATCCAGGTTTTGTGAGCTGGGCGAAGAGATTGGCTTCCTCAGATGCTGATGAAGATGACCTCATTCAGTTCATCGAATACTATGGAACTCATTACGTGTCAGAAGTAACTTTTGGAGCACGATTTATGAAACAGCACAAAGTCAGCCAAACCAGATATGAAGAGCTAAGACAGAAGGCGATTAGTGTAGAGGCGCAAGCCAGCTACTCAGGTTTGTTCAGTGTTGGGGGAGGCTTTTCCATGGATTCAGAGCAGAGATCCGCCGTTTCTAACTTTCAAAAGTCCGTGGAAACCAGCACTATCACCGTGGGAGCAGCTCCTCCCAGTAATGGCGATGCTTTGACGTGGGCATCATCTGTTCAACAAAACCCAGTTCCAACAAAATACTCTCTGTCAGCCATCTACAACCTTTTCACTGAAAGGTATGCCGAGTATCTTCCTGGGATTGATCTGAACGCCATGCGCGAGAGGCTGATCAACACTTCCAGAAATTATTGTCAGGCTTTGAAACAAGCGGGACGGGTAGATTCATGTGATGACAGCATTAATCTGGGGACAACTCTGCAAGGCGTTGACATAAGTTCATTTGGTAAATATTGTCACTTGGTTTTGTACTTGGCTATAGTAAATATTAATCTCTGTAGTTAAAAAAAAAAAAAAAAAAAACAAGGAAGGGTCCCAGGCGACCCCTGATTGAAGAGAGGGTATGGTAAAACCCGTACTTTACGTGAGAGTATCTCACTTTTCCAATTTCTCTAAAATGCGTTGATTATAGGTTAGCTCTTACGTTGTAAAGATATTGAGAAGGATAAGAGTTTTGCAGGTATAGTATTTTCATCCTTTCCATGGTAGCCAAGACTCTCTTTGTCTTTGTTTTCAGGCTTTAGGTATTTGCCAGACGTAGATGAGGCAGGTTGTCGAGCTAGTTGCCTTCTAGAGGAGACCTGCCTGGCAGTGCAGTACAATGCGGACACGAGAGGCTGTAAACTGCTGGACACGACAAGGACATTAGAAGCGACAGAAGCCAAACCGACGTCCAAAATAGTCGTGTTCTTGCCACGGCTACAGAGACAAAGGAAAAATTTTGTTTTGTCTGACCTGAAAGTCAAGACAGATCAGCAGCCACGTCATTCACTGCAAGCTGGTAATATTACGATATGCAACGAGTCTTGTTCCCAAGATGCCTTTTGTGCAGCCTTTGTCATGTGTCAGCCTGTGCGAGGAAGCTGGTGTGAGACCTCCATGAACTGCTTGTTATATTCAAAACAGCAGGTTGCAGCTGTTGAAAGAGATGACCAGTCAGAGATGCATTTTGTGTGGAAAGATTACGCTCACGTTACAGGGAGCAATCCAAATGAACAGAAGAACGTAGGGTAATAACAAAAGAAAGGAAGGGATGTGTAAGTGGCTTTAACGTAACATCAATAACAACCCTTGCTTACTTGACAAGTTGTTATCATTTAGTCGTCTTTGTTTGTCTTCTTGAGTTGTAGAAACACTGTTTAGTTTTACATGAAATCATTATCGCTCAGTTAATGAACAACGTGTTACAGAAATTTCTTACTTATTGGCAACATAATGTTCGTCGTAGTTACTTGTCTCGTGGTCTTTTTTTAGGGGTATATCGAGAGAAAACAAGTCTGACAAATCGAAAACCACGATTTTCTTACGTTTCAGCCGTTGAAGTCTCAATTATTTAGATATAGGCTTTTCTCATACATTATGGCAATGTAGAGTGTAGACTCAAAAGAAAAAATAAACCCGAAAGTGGTGATTGATTCTGTAGAAAATTAAATTCTGAACATGAAAAACAATGGATAGACACCAATGAGGGCAAAGGGCTTAAACACGAAGAAGCGCTATATAAGGAGCGGTACCTAAGGTACGTTCGGATCATTTGTCAATCAACCGTCGACCCATACAGAACTCCATGAAAATTTGTGCAATTAAAGACCGCTTCTGAGCAGCAAGTTTGTAGTATTTTGTGTCTTTCTTGTTTACAAGTTACTCAGTGACTTTTATCGCCGTGGAAGAATATGTGGAGGTTTGTATGTTCTGAAACTGCCGTGCCAATGTTTGAGCGTTTCGATTTATGGCGCTAATTTTGAAATTCGAAATGGCTTGCTTACGCCATCGCACAATGGTGACAGTAAAACTAAAATGAAAATGAAACAGAGGGCGGAGCTTTTCCTTTTATAGCGCTTCTTCGTGTTTAACGTACAATACATGAAGTTACCTGTATATTCTTTTCCTCTTTTATTCTTTCTGAAAGCAGTCACGTTTCGACCAAAACCGGCCCGTGATGTGCTCCTTAGAGTCTCTGCACAGAGCTAAACTTGATTTGCATTTTAAGATAAGCATCACTCTTTCATCAAATAAAGAAAACATCTAGTGCCCAGATCGTCCACGGTCAGGGTATTATCGAGTTATATCTGGGTACGAGATTAGGAAACAAATGCAATGCAACAAAGTTGGATCCAGTGGATAAACAAGTGCTAGAAAAGACAGATGAAGAAAATAAGAACTTGTAAATTAAGAAATGTTGGACAGAAGCCCGGCCGGTATGATGAAGGCGACTAAACAATGTGACTCGAGAAAGAACACGTATTCAACTAAAAATCCAGCAATATAAGAAAGTGACTAATTATATCAGTGTTGCTGTTTTTGTGATTTATCAAATAGCAATTGGGTACAAACTGTAGGACAGCCACCCAAAAGTACCTTCCTCTTTGGACAACAATCAGTCATGTTAAATAAAATAGTACCACGTTCAAATAAACTCTTGTCAAAAGCGTCACAGTTGTCATTTTACTTAGTTAGAACCCGATGTAATGCGCAGTTGATCATCGCGTCACCGAAACTGCGTAATATAAGTCAATAAATTGTTGTTGTTGTTTCATTATAGATCCATTCAATAAAATTCTCAGTGCTGTTGTGGTTAGTGTTTGAGAAACCCATATATACATGAGATTTGATCCCGAATGCCTTTTGGTTGTGTGTTTTTAATATAGGGGAAGGAATCCGTTTACACCTGTAACGCTCGGTTCCACTGTGGGATGGGTTAATGTCCGGATTGCATGGAACGAAGTAATAAGGATGAGAAGTTGATGAAGACGAGCGCTACTTTCATTTTTGTGAAAACTTTGAGGAAATTGAAAAATATTTTCGTATTATTGTTAGCCATATCCACGTGTTCGAGCGATCATCTGAGTTATATAGAAATGAATTTAAATGTTATTGGAACGCAAATATTGTCCCTTACCTGCCAGAAGTTGCAAGTTTATGTTGCATGAATGAAATAACTGTGAATGTTTCAGTAATTGCACACCGGGAACTTTTGAGAGGAACTGAACGAAGTCGGTAACTGTGAAATTAAATCGACAGGAGTGTATTCTAACGGCAATTGAAATGTCGTTTTAATCAAATTTTGCATTTGCCAGACATTTGACATTTTCGTATCGCAAACTCAGCAAACCAATGATACTCTATAGTACAAGTAACACTAGCGAGTTTGGTGTTAATCTAAGCAAATGATAAGGATTTTGAGTTGCAGGGTAGCTGTTATAAGCCTTCAAGAGCTCCATGCCAAAACTAAGTGCAAAGTGCAAGTAAAGGGGGTGGTCAGTTTCGAAATCATCGTTTTAGGGCAAAATATATTTTTTGTTGCACAAACACAGCACTGTATGGTTAGCTACCCTAAGGTGTTACAATGCGGTGAGAATGTTTGTCACGTGACTTGTTGACGCCCAAACCCCAACCCTAACCCTAACCCCAACCCTAACCCTAATCCTAGCCCTAGCCCTAGCCCTAACCCTAACCCTAGACCTAAACGTAACCCTAACCCAAACCCTAATCCTAACACTAACAATAACCCCAGGCATGAGTCAAGGCTGGCTATTGCCTTGTGCTGGTGGTATCAAATACCCAGATCACGTGATGAAAAATGTTCCTATAACCCCTTGTATCCCGACTTTTTTCACCTTATTTTAGTATTTTTTTGGTGATAATTAGTCTGAAGCACTAATCTTCTCCATATAAGGAGTTTCCGTGGAAATAACTGCGGTCTTGTGACTCTGTGGGCTCGACCTAAGGTGTGACATGTTACACATAGCGTTTTTCGTTTACGGAGTCAACAAGCTTGATTATTGTAAATTTGCCGTTTTATAAGTGTTTTTTCGGGCCAGTTTCCTCCGCAAAAGTTGGCATCATTAAGCTAGAATGTGGGTAAAGGCAAGCCTTTGAAAGAAGTCAGAGATAAGAGATGGTTTCATGTTGACTGAGACGCCAAACTTGTTTCGTAACCAATATGACGTTGCACAAGTGAAGCTGTCTCTCTCGTCGTTTTCTAGAGTGATTTCAGGACCCACCAAGGCAATTTGGACAAGATTTGACTGGCAAAAAGTTCAATTGGTGGCACATTTTGCTGGTAGCACTGGATGGCCCGACACTTAAATAGGAAATATTGCACACGACACTTAAATATGAAATATGAAATTCAAGAGTTCTATGCTCGTGGAATGGATGAATCTCCCAAAATTCTTTTCGGGCGTGGACAAGCCAACTGGAGACTTGCTTCAATAAAATGGCTAAAGCGTGGCCCGCGCAAAAAGTGAGGGAAAAATTTCCATCCAGACACCAAGTTTCTGTCCTTACGGTTTGCTGTATATGTAGAATTTTGATGTTGGGGCAATGTTCTCGATTAAAAAGTTGACCACAAAAAAGTGTAATTTTTGGTGTTGTTTTTTTGGTTAAAAGACTGGCAGTTTGGGCTTTGTTGCCAAACGAACTGTGTTATGCATCGGAATTCGGGTCTTATAGTGGGTTTTTTTGGCTGTGATAATTGTAAAAAAAACATCAGTTGGTGCTATTCACACATTATTATGACGTTCTGACAAAATTTCAACAAGAAATAAATCATAAATGCAAAAGTGATATATTTTACGTAATTGGTATCCAAAGGGTTAACGGCTCGACTTTCAATTGGTCTGTTCTCTCAAGGGAGATTATTTTAGCCCATGGTGCTTCAAACAAGTGTCTTCTTTAGCTCAGGGGAGGTGGCCGCTTGCAGGAGGTTATAAAGGCAGATTTTCAGCGGAGAAGTCGCCACTTCGCCAGGACAGTGGTTTGGTTTTCGCCCGGACAAGAGGACAGAAAATCGAGCCCGAATAATTATTATGCAAATACTCCATTTACTGGGGAAGAGATGAAAACACTTGCCACCATTTTTTTTTATGTTTCTTTCTGGTTTTTTTTTTCTTCTACATTCTCCACGTATTCACTTTGGAAAACAGAGCTACCTTTCATTGTTTTCTCACTGACCATTGCCTCTGTTTGTCTGCACGAATTTGTCGTCGCTGGTACGTTGTCTGATAAAATGCATTCCCCACGCCCTGTTCATGCACTTTTTCGAAATCAAGCGTGTTGCGCAGGGAACTAGGGCGAGTTTCGAATTTGAACCAATCGATAAATTGGCACCTTCACAGATAACGTTGAGATAGATCATTTGACTAAGTTTGATGCTTTTAGGTTGAACAGAGATCAGATTATGGGCGTTGAGACATGGTTCAAATCCCTACAAACGTCTCGAATTATTTCTTAATTTTTTTTTCGATTTCTGTGATATTCGTAAAAATGGGCAAAAAACAGTGATTTTCACCTCAGTTATTTGCAAATAGTAGGTTCATGACGGGATTTTATGGTTGAAACAAAATAAGTTTTAAAAGTTTTAAGAGTTCTGATATGGTTTTGGGGGACGCAGCCTAAAAATTAGAGACGTTTATATGGAATTTTCCGTAACTTGTTCTCTGTTCAACCAAAAATCATTAAAGCTGGTCAAATGGCCAATCTCAACATTGTCTTTCATGTGATGGTGTCAATTTATTGATTGGTTTAAATTTGAAACTCGCTCCAGCTCTTTGCGCAACAGTTTGAAACTCAAGACTCCTCTTCACCACATCATAATTTCCTCAAATGCGAAAACAAAATTATCATTAGGTCGGACACATATGCAGTAAATATAACTTATTTATTTATTTATTTCACTTAGCGGAATTTTAAAAGATATAAATTTATAATTGTTTTCAGTTTGTTCGCTATTTAGCCTATGTCTACATCGTGTTCTCTGATTCTTCCTGCGCAAACATTAATAAAAGGGCAAAGGGACTCTTGTTTGCTCACCAAACAAAAGACCAGAGGCGACTTCTAGAGCGGTACGGAAACGAAATTTGTATGCTGGACACTACCTATAAGACCACAAGATACAGCCTACCTCTTTTCTTTGTTGTTGTCAAGAATAACGTTGACTATCAGATCGTGGCTTCTTTCGTGGTTCAAAGTGAAGCGGGTGATGCCAGCTATGAAGCACTGTCAGTTATCAAGTTATTTAACCCTAAGTGGAACACTTCTCTTCATGGTGGACTACTCAGAGGAGGAAATGTCAGCTGCTAAAAAGTTATTTCCAGGAGAGCCAGACATATTTTTTGTTAAAAAAAATATGGGGGAAGAAGGTGGATATTGCACCCGAGGCGAGTTCCTGGTAAGAAACTACGACCACAATACCGTCGACAGATTGGAATTTTTTACTGTTTTGCGTGAGATTTGGTTATGTTAAAGTGAAGTCATACCGCCAGATGTAACCATTTCCTTGAAAGTTTTAAACATAGCTTTGAGTCCCATAGTTTGGCGACAGTAATATTTTCTTGTTTCTGTAGGTATTCAAATATTCATCTGTGATCTCCATCGTGAGCAAGCATGTGAATGATGGCTTGCAAAATCAAGCAATGGAATGGTGGGAAGTAAGCAACACGTACTTGCCTGGCTACGAGCAATAGCCAGAGCTAGAACAGAACAAGAGTACGTTGAGAAGGCTAGCGCTTTAAAAGACACGGCGAGAATGGAAATCGAGTACCAATTTACTAAACTATATCACAAGGACATGGCTCCCGCAACACAAGGTAGACTTGAAGCAGTTCGGCGCATGAAGTTTTATTCTAATTCGTCCATTAAAAGTCAGTGTGAAACTTTCTTTTATCTTTACAGAAATGGGTGTGGGCTTTTCGATAACATCGGCTCCTTACGACGGCCCACACCAACAATGGGGTAGAGAGGCAAAACAAGGCCTTTAAAGGAGCTACGTCACGGCCTTTGGATTTTTCAAAAAGGTCATTAGTAATCCGCTTCAATCTTCTCCATCCTTCACCATCCTCGTCATATTTGCATTTATTCTTGCCTCTTTGGTGCATATCTTCTCTGACAAATTGTTATTTCACTGTTTCCCAATATTTAAATGTATTTTTTTGTCTCTAATAATGACCCAAAATATCGTGACTGTATATCGATTAGATTAGATCATTGATGACATTGATTAGTCATCGATATAATCTCGTGGCTGCACAAACCATACCAAATCGAAAATAAAGAAATAAAAAGAACTTCTTCAAGGCATATGAACGGCAAATTGAGTACCGGAAGTCGCGTTCAGTCCTTTCTAACCCAGTTAAAACCATCATTCTTAATAACTTTAAAATACTGCAAAATGATCCCAAAACTGCTAGAAGTTTTCGCAACCATCTCTGATATCATTCAAACGTGACAGAAATGTAGGCAACTTTCTGGTCAGAAGCGCATTCAAAACAAATGAACAACTTGGCACCTTTAAATGCGCGCGCTCGCGATGCAAAACTTGTCCTTTCATTCAAAACGCTGACAAAATATCGGGCCCTAATTGATCTGTTAAGGTTACTGATCGTTTCACGTGTACCTCCGCAAATGTTATCAATTGCATAACCTGTAGATTATGCAAAACGTTATACATCGGCGAAACAGGAAGACGACCAGGCGACTGATTCCGAGAACCCCTACGTGATGTTGAGAAAGAAAAACACCCATCCAAACCAGTCGCCCGGCATTTTAATATCCCTAACCATTCCAAACAACACATGTCGATCTGCGGCCTTTCCCTACATCAAGGTATCACGGGAAGCCTAAAAAATCTAGAGCAAAAATTCATCTTTCAAATCGGCACACTTAATCCCCACGATATTCCCTCAATTAATTCAGTTTTTCCTGTTTTTCACGTTACCACCAATAGCGTAGCTCCATCTTCTGTATATAAGCCATACACAACGCACAATTCTTCGATTCGCTCTGACGGAAGGGCTAACCAACGATTGAAAACAAGAGCTTCCGTTTGTTCAAGACGTCCGTTTAATTTGTGAATACAGGATTCCATGGGAGAATTCCGACAGAAAGTCCCCGTCTCTCTGGTGTGCTGAATGCGATTTGTACAAAGAGTGGTATCATAGGAATGTTTACCTTCCATTCCTCACATGATCTTCAAGGGGTCAGTTGCCACCTGGTGGCGTCCAAAGCGCCGGAGGGCTTTCAAGGAAGAGGAAAGTGCTAGCCCATTACTTTCACAGGAAACTCTTTCAGAGGAACTATTTCTGATGACCACCTTTCATGAACTTTGTCTTTTCTCTAAACTTTTTTTTTTTATAAAGAAGCAGTTATTTATAATAATCGAAGTTACTAAGAGCTTTTAATTGCAAGTTCATAATAATAATAATAATTTTATTATTTCTAATGCGCAAATTCACATGAGCATAAATGATTAAATGATGCATAAATGATGAGCGTAAATGATTTAGTCTCATAATGATCGGAGGATCGGAGGATCGGAGGTTATACAGCGTTTTTTAGATAGGTGCCTTAAGCGTCATTTTACCTCTCAAACAGTCAGCATTTTTAATCTTTTAGAACAGCAAGATAAATCCGCTTTCAAAAGAGCTCTTAATAATCATATGCTAGGTGCGATCATTCCCAAAGAAAAACAATTAGTATATAATTTGCGCAGGAGAAGGTGTCACCTTCCTCAGATAAAAACGGAGAGACACAAGAAAACTTTTGTAAATAGACTTATTTTTAAATATAAATTAGTATAGTGTTATTTTATCTTATATTATTATTGTATTTTATTGTGTATCTTTTAATACGTTTTAACTGTAACTTAGGATATGTATTTTTATCCTTTGATTGAATAAAGACTATTATTATTATTATTATTATTATTATTATTTAACCGAGATGGTTACCATGTATAAAGAAGCATTTTATTGTTACTGTTGATAATTAAGAAAGTTCAGGTTTAGTCAGTTCCGTAGTATGGTATGGTGGATAGCATTGCACTTAGCAGTGCTATAGGGTCGTTAAACTATCGCCCATTCTCTTTTCGTCATAAATAGTTAAGTGCGAAAAATAAAGGGAAGGAGCTGACCCTGGAAAAACCGAGACGTGACACTGAGATAACTTACAAATTTGGCACACCCCTGTCAAACATCTCAGTGGAGGAAACACAAGTAACTCACACGATTTATGAGAAATACGGTAAGAAAAGAGGTAGCGTTGTTTTAGTAAAACCCATTTCCAAATTAAAGATCGAAATCTGTACAATACTGCATTTCGCCGCAACTTAGAAGTCGATATCCCACTTTGAGGCAAAACAGATCAAATATCATACTTTAGATAGTGAACTAGTCTGTAGAGCTCTACAGACTAATTTACTACCTACCGGTATAGAGGGAATGGTGCCTACCTTCGGTCCCCACACCCTCCCCTCCCTCCCCCACCAATAAAGCAAAATTAAACAAAAGTTTAGAATTTTCCTTATGTCTAAGTCAAACTTCAAACTTCACTTTATTTTGCACTTACTTTTTGAAATTACAATATTAGCATAAAATAAAAAAAATATATATATATATAACAGTTAAAGGTGACGGTGGTATATAGTTTGTGCATGGAGGCTAACAGAACTGCGAGGTTATCGAGTTAGCCTCCATCTCGTTTGAGTGAAAATAAAAAAAACATGGGAGTAGAAGGACGAATTATTAAAGGAAAGAGCTAGAAGAATCTCGGAAACTTACGTTTGATATTGCTGAGATAGAATTAATACTTTTGGAGAAAGCAAATTGATTTAGATCTTTAAACTTGTATGGGATTTCTTGCCAAAGATCAATGGCAATAAATGAGATCATTTGTTTGCCAGTATTTGTTTTTGCTCAGAATTTGTGTGGATTTTGATTGGCCGCATACCTGGTGTTATAATGATGTACGTTGCTGGCATACTGGAAAAAATGGTCAAAGAGTATCGTAAATACTCTTTGTCTTTGGCCATCGTAGCTTAACAAGAAATAACACACAAACTGCGGTGATAAACATGACAATAAAACGCATTGTTGGAAAACAAAAATAAAACTATATCATTTAACTTGACGTTTCGTATGTTTCAACATAAATCTTCAGAAGTGACCGTTAGGAATTAAAGTAGCAACTAAATTTTATTATGAAAAGTGTTCGTCATCGTGGTTTCAAATGATGGCTGAGTTAATCTTTTGTCTCACGATTGAGTCACAAAGATGTGGATCGCTATACTGCTGGTCTTCGTCAGGCGATGGTGTCGACTGGCTGCGTGTGAGTATAAGAAGCGCCGTGGCTGGTGGTGATTGGTGCGTTTCGATCCTCGCTTAGGCTGTTGTTGATTGGAGGATTTCGATCCTTGTCGTTCAGACTAGAAATTGTTCCCTCAGCGGTTCGCTTTGGTACTGATCGGCTGTTGTTTTGTTTGATCGTGGACATCCACGCTTCAGGAATTTCAATTCCACTGTCCCTGTTGATGTTGTTAGGGTAAAGCCTTATGTGAATAGCCTCTTTAACCCTACGGGTGTACCAATGTGGGTCTCGGTCAATAAATTTAACTTTGTCTCAGAGCGGATAATGTCCGGTCGCGTTGCTATGTTCTGAAACTGCGGAGGATTGGGTTCGAGCAAGCCGTATGTCTCTATCGTGTTCCTTAATCCGTTCATGCATAGATCTTCCCGTCTCTCCAATATAAACCTTACCACATTCGCAGGGAATCTTGTAGACTACTCCGTCTTGTTTTACTGGATCGACAATGTCCTTAGGTCGCACTAGGTGTGATTTAAGAGTTGTGTCAGATCTGAAAACAGTCCGTATGCCTTGTTGTTGTAGGCAACGGCGAAGAGCCTCCGGTGTGCCTTTGACGTATGGCAGAACCACAGTAGATTTAATTTCGAGTTCAGGTTCTTTAGTGGTTGTTTGTCCCTTGGTTTTCGTAAGACTTTTTACAAACGAAGACGGATAACCGTTGGAAACAAGGACCGATGAGAGGTGTTTCTTTTCATGAGAGATAACTGATGGTTTTGTTATGAGGTGTTTAGATCGATCGTACAGGCACTTGACAATACCGCGTTTTACAGATTGCGGGTGGTGTGAATCATACGCTAGGTACTGGTCAGTGTGTGTAGGCTTTCTGTTAACACTGGTAGAGAGGTATCCGTTCGAATCCTTGATGATCAACGTATCAAGGAAGGGAATTGAGTTGTCATTCTCTGTTTCCATTGTGAAACGGATCGTCGGCTGTTGACTATTGAGGTGTTGTAAGAACGAGTCAACTTTGTCACGATTTAAGATGGTAAAGGTGTCATCCACTTAGCGTTTCCAGATCTTAGGTGTACAGGGCGTCGATGTCAAAGCTTGCTCCTCAAAACCCTCCATGTAGAGGTTAGCTATCACTGCGGATACCGGGCTACCCATGGCTGCTCCTTCTTGCTGTTCGTAAATCAGTCCATCATACTGGAAGTATGTGGATCTAAGAACGAAACTCAAGAGGTTTGCAATCTGCGTAGGTGTTAGAGTCGTGCGGTTGGCAAGGCACGGGTCAGCTTCTAATCCCTGTACACTGCAATATTTTTAATATTGCAGCCTGTTTTTAATATTGCATGTTTGTTTTAGCACGTTTAGTATATATTACCCCTGAGAATTTTCCCTGCTGACAAAAAGGACCGCCCCCGTTTTCCTGACACACTTGTTTCAGCATCTTTAAAGACTGCAATCAGTGATTTAGTGCAGAGAGAGAACAATGGCACTGGATAGTAAATATGGGTTATGATCACTGGAATGGATGATACTACTGTCCGCTTGCACTTTCCAGATTTCTTCAAATAACCAAGCATGTCAGATAACAAAAAAAGGTTTCAAAACTAAACGGCCATTCCCTGTACAAAGTTTCACTTCAGAAGATATTCTACACTCCATAATATAAAAAAGCGGAGGCAGCTTTAGTGAGAACTATTTCTAATAATAATAATTGCTGCGAAGCCACCAGGCTTCACAGCAGACTATTCCAGTTTCCTTACGTGATCAGCCTGGGTTGCCTGTGCCTGAAAGGAGAATCGTTTGAGATCAGTTTTGATGATGTAAATCACCTCTTTTGCCTCGATCTCGTGGCCCTTAAATCGGGTCACAGTCCGGGCACGGTCCATTCATTCGGAGAGAAAACACTTGATTTTTAGCGCTTAAATCAAAAGGGAATACCCAAACGACCTGACTACGGGATGTATCGTGAAAATTTATAGCGTAGAACCGTTTTGCCAAGCCACGTTTTTCCGAACGCGAAGTATTTGAAAGCAAGGTGAGATGACAAGATTGGAACTGCAGCCAATAACGCCGATACGTTTCTCGGAATATTTCAACCAATTCCTGGAAGTCCTACGGTAAAATAGATTCGATATTATTTATTGGGAATTCACTTTGTCGTATTTGATTTGTTGGTAGAATGCCGCAGTTCTTTTTAGTTTTTTGTTAAAATGTAAAGAGTCACGGTTTGATCAGGGAATCAGGCGTTGATAAAATGTTAACGCACAGAAAGGGCTCCCACGAAGCAAAGATTGAACGCTATTTGCTTTTTAAAGATCGATAAAATCATATCATGATCGATCATATCAATGTTCGGCTGATTTCGATATTAATCATAAAAATTACAATTTCCTCGATTGTGATTGGTTTAAAAAACTCCTATTTTCCACTAATTCACGTACCAAGTTATTATCGGACAGTTTATTATTGGACAGTTTGTTATCGGACAGTTCTATAAGCCAATCACATTCAAAGTAGTGTTTCAAATCAACCAATCACATTCAAAGTTGTAGTTTAAATCAACCAATCACAACCTTGGTTTCAGTCACCATACATTTTGATTGTAGTCAATTTTAGAGCGACATTAAAAAATTTACGCGTTCTTTTGTCAGTCTTTCCCTCCCTTTTATAACTTGGCTCTTCTTCTTTTCTCGGAAATTGTAATTTTTATGATTAATTGGTAATAAGACTTCGTGTCGTCCAATTCCGTCTGTAATCATATTCGTGATAAACAAATCGGACTCCCGCTTCGCGGTCGTCCGATTTTGTTATCACTCGTATGATTACAGACAGAATTGGACTCCACTCGGAACAAACCTTTTTCGGCTATCTGTTTTGAATAACATTTTGACTCGTCATTCAGATGTGCATGCGTGTGTGTGATTTTAAATCGATCGGAAAAAGTACGAGCAAGCCTCCCGTAAGAGGACCGCCTCGGGATCAAGCATGGGTATCTGCTTGATAAGAAACCCTCGAGATCAAACATGGGCGTCTGCTTTACACGGAAGGTGTCCGTTTACAGGAGGTTAGCTTACCTCGTTCCTAGGGTCCAGGGGGCGGGAAGAGGAGAGACCCTGGGAACGAGGTTGCATTTTTTCGCGTTTGGGGCCGGTGGACCTGTTGAAGTCTAAATTTCCTATAGAAGACAAGCTTCGATATCATTCACATTACAACATCTTTTTGACGTATGACCAAAATATATGTTTTCATTAGTTTCCAAGTAACAGCTTTTAGCATAGCGACGGTAAAGCATGGCTGCTCATTTTTGGAAAAGGTAACTTATCTTGAAATCCTGTCAGACTCTTCATAAGGAAACTTAAAGAGTGTAAACTACCCCAGTCTCACAGCTTGTAGGCCAAATTAAAAAAAAATCTGTTAGATCGTCTTCAAGTAAACTGATTGCAAATAAACTTTTGAAGGCGGGTTTCTAGAAAAAATGACCTTTTTCAAAATGAGTGGCCATGCGTTACCGTCAGGATCGTAATAGCTGTTGCTCGGAAAGCAACGAGAAAAAAAACTTTGGTCATTCGTCGATAAGATGTTGTAGTGTTGAGCAAATCGAAGCTTGTCTTCTATAGGGAAATTCGATTTCATCGCCCCAAAGCTAAAGAAACTGATGCAAGCCTCGTTAAGTACCACAGGTGGGATGTGTCAGTCGTTGCAAGTTCATGTCGCATGAATATAACAACTGTTGATGTTTCAGTCATTGTGTACCGGAAACTTTTGAGGACCTGAATGACGCCGGTAAACGAGAAATCAAATCGACAGTTGTGAATTAGGATAACGGGAATTTAATTGTCGTTTTAGCTCGACTTTAAAGGGGTCTGTCTGCTCAAGGGAAGTTAATGGGCTCCTGTTTTATGTTATTTTAGCCTATGATGCTTCAAGCAAGTGTCCTCTTTAGCTGACGAGGGGTGACCGCCTGTAGAAGGTTATCGATGTAGAGTTTCAGTAGAGAAATCACCGGGACAGTGGTTTGGTGTCCCCTGTTATAAATGCAGAGTTTCAGTGGAAGGTTATCGATGTAGAGTTTCAGTAGAGAAATCACCGGGACAGTGGTTTGGTGTCCCCTGTTGTAAATGCAGAGTTTCAGTAGAGAAATCAATGGGACCGTGGTTTGGTGTCCGTTTACGGGAGGTGGCCGGAAAACATTTTGGGCCTGAGCAGGGAGCTCCTGGTCTGAGAACTGTTTTTCAAGTTGGTTGTCTATCGACTGACACTAGCTTTTTTAGGCAAACTAGCTCAGTATATTTCTCAATTTTATTGTCTTTATAGCGTCCTTTCGTGAACGATTATTAATAATATTAGAAATCGAGTTTCTGGTAATGAACCTAATGCACGTGAAATAGGGCCAGAAACGTTTTCGGCAGTTCGGGCTCCTGGATGGTGTCGGTGGTAAGATGAGGCTGCAGGAAAAGCCACACCCAATTATACTGGAGCGGTTACCAAGGCAAGGACTGCAAATATGGCGGAAAATAACGGCTTGTTCGCAGGTCTAAAGCCTAAAAAACCTTCCGATTTCGTTGCATTCCTGTTTATGATCGTGATGTTGTGGTTGATAGCACTGTTCGAGCTCTTCATCGTGTTGCCGCTCTACCATGCACCTTTTACAACATGGTTCTATGTACACGTGAGTTGTGGATTTTTCATGTGGTTTAACGTTTTCGCAAACTTTTACATGCTGATAGCGACAGACACAACTGGAAAGAATCTAGGAATGCCGTCTGTGCTCAAACCAGGCTGGACTTACTGCCCTTTCTGTCAGCTCAACTCGCCTCCGAGAGCCCATCATTGCCAAGTTTGTAACGAGTGCGTGTTGAAGCGGGATCACCACTGCGTTTTTGCTGGAAAATGCGTCGGATTTAGCAACTATCGTTACTACCTGTGTATGGCGTTGTATCTTTGGATGGGAGCTGTTTATGTCAACGTCTTTCATTACGATTATGTAACGGAGGAAATCGGAGGTTTCGGCTTCTGGACTTTGCTGACTATGTTTTCTCCAGTTGTCATATGGCTGTTGGGCTACACGACTCTCTACGGAATTTTCATCTCCCTTATGGCAGGGATTTCAGTCTTTGCGCTGCTTCTTTTTAGCGGCCTGTTGTTCTTCCAAATCAGAATTATATTTAGAGGTCAGACTTCGTACGAGCGAAAAAAGAAAAAGAGAGAATACGATCTTGGATGGAGGAAGAACTTCCTACAGGTGCTTGGAAAAAGGTGGTATTTGGTATGGGTATGGCCCACTGTAAGCTCACCTTTGCCCGGAGATGGGACAAATTTCACGAAGACATTCCTTGGGGAGGATAAGGACTTGTAAGGTTTAAATAAATTGTGCTGTAGTTTGTTCAAATGCCAATTACCTTATGTACAGTGTAGATTGCCATAATTTCTGATGTTTTCTGACCTGATCTAAGCAAATCTACAGTAAACTTTGCTGGAGGTGCTGTTCTACTCATTTGCGGAACCTTAATGATAAATTAGTATATGCAAGGGGCTATTTACATGGTATGGCTACGACTTTCCATCTGGTATGAGTTCAGTCTGGTTCTCTTTTGTGCCTTGGTATTCCTTTACATGACAGCAGCATAAAAGAGTCACACCTGTGCGGGTTCACCCCATTTGCTGAATCAGATAGAGATTTTTGTTCCAGTACAAAACCTCATACTGGCTCAGAGATAATGACTTGTATGTTGGAACAATTCATGAGTCAGACTTAATCTTTGGAAAATTTGATATGGTAACTGATTTTCTTTTAATTAACTCATACTAGTATTAAGTAAACAATGGATGGCAACTCATTTTGGAGTGAAATGAGTCTCTTGGTAGACTGGATTGGGTATACAGCTATAGCATGGGTAATTTTATGTAAACATGGTATGATCTCTGTTTCTTATCTAGCAAAATTGTGTGGCATCTTGCCTGATACTTAGACAATGAGGCTGGAGTTGGCTAAAATTGGGATATTTCACAAGATAATAATTATCAGCATAATTATTTATAATTATTGTTTTTTACTCAACACATTGATAACAAAGTACAATTTAATGAGTTTATTGCAGAGGAGCTGGAAAAGCCCCTGTTTTTCTCTGTAACATACAAAATTATGTATATTTAACAATAATATTATCCTGTGAAATTGCGCGGAATATTGCCTGATACTTAGCTGACAAGGTCGTAGGCTGAGTTGGCTAAAATCAAATGATATTCCACAAGATTCAGCAGGATAATTATTTTATTATTCAACACGTTAATGACAAAGCAAAATTATCTACTTTTATTGCAAAACGATGGGAAACACAATTTTTCCCCCCGACATACAATATTATGTACATTGTATATCGTAGCATATCTGTTGTGTATGCATGGCGAATATTGAGCATGCTATGATCATAGTTGGACATCATCACAATCTGTTGGGTAATAATGTAGGACATCTGTTGAGTGTGCATGATGGATGTTGAGACTGCCATGACCATATCTGGACATTTGTCACTTTGTGTTGAATGATAATCTTTGTTATAATGTTATTATTTTCTGGAGCAGGTTAGGCGGCTATTACTGTGATGGAATGAACAGCAAATATTAAACAATTATTGGATGAGGTTGAGCAAAATATTGTGATTTGTCAGTGGTGAGCAGTTCAATAAATTATTCAGCTGAGGCAAATAATTGATCTGCGAGACACTGGCAAATCACGATATTTTGTGAAAACTGAGTTCAATTATAGTTTTATCATTCGATCACTGATCTTGTTTTTCATAATTATTTCGGGAAGGGTGAAACGATCTGCCATTTTTCACTGAATTTGAAGAGCGTGGATGCATGGACACACTTAACAACTACGTGTGAGCAGAACACTACTTGCAGCAAAATCACAGTTGGACGGTACTGTGCACCAGCAGACCATTAGTTGTAGGTAGTTATTTGTAGGTCACTTGGTAGGCTCTGGGCCAATGAAAAGGAAGGGAAAAAGTATCAAATGATAAAGTGTTTTATACATACAAGTAATATTATTTTCTGGAGCAGGTTAGGTAGCCATTACTATGATGGAATCAACAAGAAATACAATGTTTTATACGAATTTCACCATCCTAGGACAGAAACCGGATTAATATACATGTACATGTTTGTACATGGAATTTCATTTGATCTCATAATTGTTAATTAGCTTCTATAGTCAGTGTTAATGTAATGACTTGTTGGCTCAGCAATTTGACAAGTTTTTGAGGTCTAATGTTGTGCACTGTACATCATCATGAAGATATCTATTTTACTATTTTAGTTGCTCTCTAACTGGATGGTTCACAAGTTAACATTGATTGACCAGCCAGTTTTCTCAAGCAGAGGTTGTGTATGGGTGGCTATAGTAGTTGGCAACCTGTCTCAGTTTGAACAATACAAACAAACAAACAAACAAAAAAGTAATAGAAAACATGTTTGAGGAATTGGAAACCAGGTTATTGTTATTGATGAAGCTTAAGGCTAAAGGTCTTCCTGTTGAGCATGATTGTGCCTTTCAAAAAATGCAAACTCTGATGCTCAAGTCCTTCAATCACAGTCCACAAACCAACCTTTTGACCCTGTAAAGGAAAATTTTTTCATTGTTTTCAAAGAGGCGCAATACGATTTTGAACTCCAGTGTTCAGGTGTTCTTGGAAAGTGCAGCAGGCTTGTGTAACTTAGGGTTAGTGTGATATTTATTCTAGTTTAGTTTCTTATTATCAACATATTATCGTCGTGGTTTTGAATCTCGTACAAGCCTGTTTTTTTTTTCAGGCTTTATTTTCGCTCTTGCTTAAGTAGTGTTTGTAACTGCGATGATCACTCACACATACAGACATTTCTCTATCTGTAGAATTTTAGAATATTTTAAAGTGTATATGACACAAAATTTTTCATTATCTTGTTCGAAAGAGCTTTCAAAATGATGAAGAAAGGCGTTTATTTTATTGTGATAGCACTCTTGGTTGCCGAGTTATTCAAGATTTTAATTTATGCGAATTAGAGGACTTGTGATGTCACAAGGTGGGTACAAAATGAAGTAAGATCACAAAATATGGAATATCTGTGCAAATACTAAGCCTACAGGGTTGAAATTTTGCAGAGTTGATGTGCTGCCAGAACTACACATTGTGATAGTAGTTATGATGTCACCATAGCAACATACTCGTTACCAGACCTCCACCTTCCCAAAGGATAAAATCAGAGTTTCCCTCCGCAAGAAGTGCTATTTGCTCTTGATGTTCATTCAGTGGGTGAGAGCGAATATGAAAATAACACAGCACAAGTATAAGAAAGTCCGTTAGACCCTGGAGCAATAAATAAGGCATTTTTCATTTGGGAAGGTAGAGGTCTGGTAACGAGTATGTTGCTATGGTGACATCATACCCACTATCACAATGTGTAGTTCTGGTAGCACATCAACCCTGCAAAATTTCAGCGCTGTAGACTTAGTATTTGCACAGATATTCCATATTTTGTGATTTTACTTCATTTTGTACCCACCTTGTGACATCACAAGTCCTCTAATTTGCATAAATCAAAATCTTGAATAACTCGGCAACCAAGAGTGCTATCACAATAAAATAAACGCCGTTCTTCATAATTTTGAAAGCTCTTTCGAACAAGGTAAGGAAAAATTTTGTGTCATATACACTTTAATGAGTAAGGTGAAAACCTTGGTTAACTTTTAATCATGAATTAGCATCAGTGAACTTTTGAATTTATAGTCTTTTTGTTTTTATTCATTATTATTTAAGCTTCATTGACAACATTTTAAAGGTTTTAATAGCATCCCAGGGGATAAGAGTGTTGGCTATTATTGGTCTCTCACTTTTGATCGAAAGCAGCCTGTCCAGGCAAAAAATGTCTGGAACACTCACTTGTCAGGCAATCTCATATATTGCATAATTTAATTCAACTGGAATGCATACAAAGCAGAAACACACTATGCTAAAGAATGTTTTGTGATGTTAGGCTTTGTTTGCATGACTGTCTTAGTTGAACTGAAAATCATGTGACATTTTGTTGCTTTTGGTGTCTCTATGTGAGTTAGCCTCCGCAGCTGGTGGTTTTAATTTGTTGGGGAGCGCTTCTTGTTGTCCTCAGCCCAATTTTTGGGTATATATGAGAAGGGACAATATTTTTTTCGAAGGATTAGTTAAATTGAGGGAAATAGGAAATATTGAAGATTTATTGAAGGGTTAAAATTGGAATTTGAAGTTAGACTGAATTAGTAGATAGACACCAAACAGTTCCCCAGCAACCTGGGGTGCCCTTGTGGGGTGTCAACTGTCTGGTGGTGTTTCAAAACGTTCTTTAACTTCCTCCTTATTCTTTAATCTCCTTAAAATTTCACTCCAATTCACGTTAAATCCAACCTGAATAGAGTATGGCAATATGGATAGTTACATGTACGACTAGTTGGCTAATCGTTTCTCCGACCGACTGTCTCACTAACTCACCGACTGTTGACTCACGGACTGACCGACTGACGTCCCAACTGTCTTACAGCGAAATTAGTTGTATCACGCTGCGCGTTTTGCAAATTTCCAAGTGATTTTAGCTTTTTCTGTTCCATTAATCATCTGATTGGGGGCGGAGTTATGCAAATACCCAATCAGAACGCATTGCCTTGCGATTTGCATAACCCTGGCCCCAATCGAAGATGATTGGCGGAACAGAAAAACCCATTTTTTTCGAAAACGAGTAGCGCGATTCAACGAATTTGGCTGGAATGCATGATAATTATCCTCTGGCTGACTGGATACTAAAAGCGGAATTCTCAGGGCAGGACCTACTTATGCTTTTCTTAATCTCTCAGCTGGTGAAGCACTCCTCGGTAAGAGAATATTATAGGCATAACAAGAACTGCCTAAACAATTTTCCCTTTGCGACAATTATGGCTACTTTAAGGAGGCTATGTCATGGGCATTTTTCTGTCCTTGGGCCAAAATATGTACTTATTGACTGAGTGGGAGGTCCGGACGGGAAAATATTTGGCTCGAGGTCATGCCGTACGGACTGAGCGCAGCGAGGTCCGTGCATCATGAATGAGAGCCAAATATTTTCCCGTCCGGCCCGACCTGACTCAGTCAATGAGTGTTTTATCATGGCCTCTTTAGACTCTTCATGAGCACGTAGAAGATGAAATTGTTTAAAAAAAATTGACAAATTTGCACAGAAAATTGATCCAATATATTATATGCATTTGTTTTCTGGTTGTAAAATCAATTTACATGGTTAGACGCGACGAAATCCTCTAAATTCGGGCCGTACGTGTTTCTAACAGGGCCGTACGGCTTTTTCCGGCCCTGCTCGCGCTAAGGCGTGCGGCCCTCATACCGGGATTTTCTCAATAGTTTCACAATGAAAGCGCGCGCGGGGCCGTGCGGGTCATGATAATTCGGGTTAATAGCGAGCACACGAGCGCGCACACATTAGAAACATGGCCTATTTGCCTTGACATTGAGCTTTGTTAGCCGAAAATTTCCCTTTGCGGTCGTGTTGCAAAGAAAAGAGCACTGTGACAGCCATTTTTTATTAGCGTTACTTACTCGTAATAGGCATACGAAAAACATGATTTAAGGAGAAAAAAAGTTTAATAGTAGAAGTTGGATTATTTATGTATAAATGACGTGAAACTTTGCATATGGAGCCAGGGAGGAGTATGAATTGATTACTTAGTGGTCCAATTCGCTTACATTATTTGCGAGATCGAGCAATTTGAAATCACTATACTGAAAAGTTATAGCGCAGAAAAACAATTAGGCTCTTGGTTTCACTACTATTCATAGTTTTTGCTACATAATAAGAATTTTTTGGTGTTGCTCAAGTTTCGAACATTTCTCGCGCAACTCAGTAAAATCACTAAGAATAACGGGCATGCAGGGCGAAAACAAGCACGGTGACCCCATCTTTTTATCGTATTTTTTCAATGTCCTATGTATGACTATCAATTGTGCCAAGTTTGAAAAAAATCTGGCTTGTACGTCATTTTCATGGGAATTACCTTAAATCAAGACCACTTAGAACATTAGAATTCCAACAGAAAGACATAAAGTTAATTCCTGACAGGAGAACAAAGCACCATCGCTTTAAAATAGTCCTGAATAGACGTGACCTGCTGCAACTTGAAACCAGTTGTCCACTTTTTCCAAATTGCCATCCCGCGCTGTTTCCGTAGTTAAGGGCACATATTCACAGTCTCACTACAGTAGTGGAGTGGTTTTGGACAAAATTGAAGCGGTATTTTGGATTTCCATCAGTCTGACAAACATTCAAAAATTGGTGACAGCCGCTTCTTGTTGGATTTGTGTCGCCAATTGAAATTTACTAGATTTGTTTTTCTGTGTTCAAGGCCACTCTTTCAGCCCTTTCAAGGATACGTCAGCGGCAGCATGGAGGAAAGTTGGAGCTCAGACAAAGTAATAAACTTGCTTTGAAGAAATTGGTGGTGTCGTAATTTTAATTGTAATACCGGTAAAAGCTGGATGAACTGTGTAATAAAGACCAAAATGTTGCCCAGGCAACAAGCTAACAAGTAACAACAAGTAATTCCATTGCCCTTGCGTTTATGATCACGGTTTGCTGATAGCAGCCATATCATCTGAAATCTGTAACATGCTGACATCGTTTCGAACACAAGAATAATAACATAGGTCAGTTACTAACGAAGAAGAAGGTAGAGGTCCTGATAGAAAGGGTTAAGTTAATTCTTGCGTCTCTCCTTTCTTGCCTACACAGGGAGCCTGAGGGTCTACAGTTCATATCCATTATGACCAATAAAAAAAAAAGACTACTCCGAGCGAAGAGCGATTTCTTTGTGCGATTTGAAATGTCAGTGATTGTCTCAAAAGCGCCATCCGGAAACCTGAGTCTGGAATTGACCGTCCCATAAACTATCAAAACCTTTAAAATTTGAGTGAAACCCGTATGGAGAAATCATTCTTCGGTCTGAATGATGTCGAGGAACCGAACCCAAACCCTCCCGTGTTTCCCTTATCTACTTTTTAAAACACTATACCGTATTGTCTTTGGATGGTAGGTAGTTAGCTAATATGAGGGTCAACGCGTACTGGGTGCTAAAGAAAGGTTCACTCTCTCCTTTCGTAATTTCTTTAATCTTTATTTAGTTAGTTCACTGTTCACAACAATAGATTTTCAATTTAACGTATTATAGCGGCTATAGTGAGCATAGATTAATTCGACAAACCCTTCATTTTAAATAAGTCTAAATGATCGATGAAATTTAGTCTTTCGCTCTCTTCACCTACAACGTTAACATTAAAATTAAATAAACTAACGAATTCAAGAATGAACATTTTAAGCTATCACTCTTTCACTTTCAGACTGGCGTTACGTTGTGTTGCTGGTTCCAGTCTTGAAGCCGTTCGATGAAATTACTAAGTATATATTTTTGATGCTATGCTTAAACTGAAATGGTTTTTTCTGAGTGTATTTTCAACACTTAAACCTGATCAGACACTACTAAGGGTGGGTTTGTAATATTCAAATTAAATTTAGTGATTGTCTAACCAAACTACTGTCCAAACCGATTCTTATCCGGTCAATCAGCCCCGAAGAGTTACACGTAGCATGCTGAGAAAGTATATCGCAGCGACTGGACACGCATTTATGTAAATAAACTACATCGACAAACTTGTAAACGGATATGTACATCTATTGCTTGTCTTAAGCCCTGGTCTAAGTTAGAGATCGTCAACTACATATAATGCGCAGCTCTTTAAAAGCGTCGTATTTAAATCTTGTCCCTCAGATTTCAACTTCTACATGTACAGGTTCGTACAGGCAAATCTTCATCCAAAGGTGATGTTACACGAGCCGATTTTGAACGCATTTATGTAAATTATATACATCGACAAACTTGTAAACGGATATGTACATCTATTGCTTGTCTTAAGCCCTGGTCTAAGTTAGAGATCGTCAACTACATATAATGCGCAGCTCTTTAAAAGCGTCGTATTTAAATCTTGTCCCTCAGATTTCAACTTCTACATGTATAGGTTCGTACAGGCAAATCTTTATCCAAAGGTGATGTTACACGAGCCGATTTTGAACGCCGATTTTTAACGCAACATTGCTGCCCGAATTTTGTTGGAGTTGGAGCGTGTAACACCCCGCAGTCGACTTTTAACAAAACATCGTCCCCGAGCAGCGAACAATATTGCGTTAAAAAATCGTCTTGTGTAAAGGTGATGTTACACAAGCCGATTTTTAACGCCGATTTTTAACGCAACATTGTTGCGTTAAAAGTTGTCTCGTGTAACATGGCACTCAGGACGATTTTTAACGCAACATTTTGTTGCGGCAACATGTTGTAGGTTTTTGAAAGCGATTCAAAAACCTACAACATTGTTGCCCGAATTTTGTTGGAGTTGGTGCGTGTAACACATCCGCCGTCGACTTTTAACGCAACATCATCCCTGAGCAGCGAACATTGTTGCGTTAAAAATCGTCTCGTGTAACATGCCATTACCGACCGTTGCCGCAACAAAGTTGCGTTAAAAGTTGTCTCGTGTAAAAGGATTAAAAATCGACGTTAAAAATCGGCTTGTGTTATGTTACACGAGCCGATTTTTAACGCCGATTTTTAATCCATGATATGCGAGACAACTTTGTTGCGGCAACTTTGTTGCGGCAACTTTCTGCAACGGCATGTTACACGAGACGATTTTTAACGCAACAATGTTCGCTGCTCGGGGACGATGTTGCGTTAAAAGTCGACGACGGGGGTGTTACACGCACCAACTCCAACAAAATTCGGGCAACAGTGTTGTAGGTTTTTGAAAGCAATTCAAAAACCTGCAACATGTTGCCGCAACAAAATGTTGCGTTAAAAATCGTCCTGTGTGCCATGTTACACGAGACAACTTTTAACGCAACAATGTTGCGTTAAAAATCGGCGTTAAAAATCTGCGCGTGGAACATCACCTTAATAGTCCGGTTTTAAGATTCTCCTAGGTGGCGCCCGCTGCAGCTTCTTCCTCCTCTGGCGGTATTTCATTGTAATATATCTTAGATTCAACCAGCGATCCAGGATCAAAATAAGGCGTGTCCTTCATCAGAAACTGCTCCAATATTTTCGTCACCTGGTCGAACGTGGGTCGGTCACTGGGCTTCTCCTTCCAGCAATCCAACACTAGTTGAAAGCTTAAAAAAGTATGGCAGCATTACTCAACGTTCAGTCATAGCCAAAGCTGTGTTGTGAATTATCTGCAAAAACTATGATACATTGTTTTGTACTCAAGGAGAGCCTGAGTGCCAGGGCAGTTCAAACCTTTTGGGTTTTGGTACAGATACTACAACACTTCGACCAGAGACTTTTGTCTTTTGGGGCGGTAAAAGGGCAGATGGTTTAACGATTAAGATTAAAATCTACCCGGTTTGATCCTGATCGTCAGCGCTATAATGTGTGGTTTTACTGTGACGAAAGAGCAGTGGTAATATGTTCTTAAAGAAGGCCAGGCCTCCCTTTACGGACTTGACCGGTGGTAGAATCAGACTGATATCGACTATACTGATGATGACTCTTTTATGGAGCCTGATATGAACTTTTGAAGCCTCTACGTCTTCGCTGCAGTATGGATATAAAGAGTTAGCGGAATCAGATAAGGACATCGAAGTTAGGTGAAACTTCGACAACTGCCAGTGGTACACTATGTACAAGAGGCACGCTTTGAAGAAGTAAAACAATAGTTCTCTGTTTATTTTGAAAAGCCCCAGATGGTTTTGGTCATTTAAACAAATTGCCGCCCTTGTATGATATCAACACTTCAGGATAGCCTTTTTTCTACGCCCTCAATTACCCCACCTAACGGATACACAAAGATACCTGTAATAAAAAGTAGATAAATAACAGCAGCAACTTACACTTCGTTAGAACACGAGTCTGGTTTCTCCATGCGATAGCCGCTTTTGAGAAGTTTGAACAACTCTTTGTTGTTTACGCCAGGATATGGATTGCCACCTGTAAAAATAAAATAAAAGAGCTATGGTTTGTTCCATTTTGGGAATGGAAAGAGAATTGTAGAAATACCAAGCAAACAAGCAAGCAACAACTCAATCAATCAATCAATCAATCAATCAATCAATCAATCAATCAACCAACCAACCAACCAACCAACCAACCCACCCACCGACCAACCAACCAACTAACCAACCAACCCACCAACCAACCAACCAACCAACCCACCAACCAACCTACCAACCTACCAACCAACCAACCAACCAATCAACCAATCAATCAATCAATCAATCAATCAATCAATCAATCAATCAATCAATCAATCAATCAATCAATCAGTCAGTCAGTCATTCAGTCATTCAGTCAGTCAGTTAAATTAAATTAATCACCGAACAGTCCGCGTCAATTCAGCAAATGGTTCATCCCGAGTTAGTAAATAGTTTATGTACACAATTCATAGTTTTCCAGAGTTTTCCAGTTTTCTTACCCATTGTTGCAATTTCCCAAAGCAGAATCCCAAAAGACCATCTGAAAAAATTACGACAAAAAGTTCACGAGTTGACTGTACGTTTTAGGTACAAATAACATACAGATGAATCATTCCTAACAACAGAAAAAACCTACACAAGAACAATCAAAGGCTCCTCTGAGCCAGCTCATGGATGCATCTTGCTACACTAATTGCGATCTACACTTGACTAGTAATGCAAGCTCTTTCCCAGAGCCACTAGACTGGTTGTGATGTATTCTCGCCCGCACGCAACCTCCCATCGTTGTGTGACACCCCGAAAGTTACAGCATGGTAACTGTTTTTTGCTATAATATTGAATTACTTTCAAAAATAATTTTTATACTGATCGTTTATTTAAGCTAAAGGATATAGACTTTCAGAACAAGGACGGTGTTTTGGCGGCTAGATTTCAGAATACGCGGCCATCTCATTTACACACCATTGAATAACAACTGCGCCCATTGTAATGCCGTAAAAGCTCTATTAAGCCCCCCTCTCTTTTAACCCCCCCTCTCTAATAGGGAGTCGGTTTTTGTAATAAGCCCCCCCTTTTGGGACAGGAGATATTGTAATTATTCCCTCCTATTCCCTCTTACGAAATACACTTTATGCAGCCCTGCTGGTTTGTTTTTAAACAAATATACAATAAAACACACAAAAGACAATACTGAAAAGAAGCCTGAAAAAATTTCAGGTCTTCAACGGGGTTTGAACCCGTCACCTCGCGATACCGGTGCGATACTCTAACCAACTGAGCTATGAAGTCACTGACGTTGGGAGCAGGTCAGTTATGAGTTCATACGTTCCCGTGAAAGAAATGAGTGTGAATGATGTATATGACCTTCTTCAAATGATTTGTTGAGTAAGTTTTATTATCAGTGTATTCAGTCGAGTTGTATTGTTGCAATCAGCCTCACTGCCAGAGACTACAAATGACACATTTCTTGCATGCTTGGTGAAGATCATTTCTTACGTAGGCGTGTTAATATATTGAAAATAATGTCATTAAAGATTGAGTAGCTAGCTTGAAATTGTACCAATGATACTAAAGTAAAAAGGGCACTGATCCTGTCTACAAATTCCCCTCAAGACAACAACAACAACAACAACAAAACCTCAGGATACTTTCCGCTGAAGAGAATATACAGCAGTTACAAACTTCATTGGTAAAATACTGAGAAACATGCTGTATTTCTATAAATTCATGCGTGGCACAATACTTACACATCGCTTTTCGTGCTGTATTCACTGTTCAAAAGGGCCTCGGGTGCCATCCATTTCACAGGAATTTTCTTCGTTTTATCAATTTTGTAAATCTCTCCACGAATGTGGCGCATAAGCCCAAAATCAGAAATCTTTACCACTTTGCCCTCACCAAGGAGAATATTTCGTGCCGCTAAATCGCGGTGAATAAATCCTTTACTCGACAAGAAGCCCTAAAACAAAAAAGTCAAAACAAATAAATCGATCGATAGATCGATCCATCAATCAATGGACCTTATGTAACAAGTGGCTGCCTTTCAATTATTCTTTTGTCCGTATACAAAATAGTCTTACCAACCTCTTTTTTGAGACAAAAATTGTGAAGATTTTTTTATTCTGCGAGCGAGGTTAGTGAGGCCATTTTGAATTCGAATTAAAGAATAATTTAAAAGCAGCCATTTTTGCATAGGGTCTATTAATCAGTCATTCATTTAGCAATTGCATTGGCCGGTCATTGGTCATTCAGTCAGTCAGTCAGTCAGTCAGTTAGTCAGTCAATCAATGAATTGCCTTTTTACTCAGTCAGTCAGTCAGTCAGTCAGTCAGTCAGTCAATCATTGAGTACATTGGTCACCCATCGGTCTGCCAGCCAGTCGTTGAGTTAGTCAGTCAGTCAGTCAGTCAGCCAATCCATCAGTTAGTCATCATGACACTCAATACGTCACTCAGTGGTTCATTTAATCAATCAGTCAGTAACTTAACCAATCAGTCAATCTGTGATGTAGGCTGTCAGTAAGTCGGTAAAATAGTCAATAAGTAATCAGACAGCCATTCTGTGAGTCAGTCCGTCCGTCAGGTCATGTGGGGAGTGAGTGAGTCAGTGTGTAACATTCTAAATGAACGTGGGCCGTTCCTCACATTATTTGTCAAGGAAACTGAGATGAATTCCTTTCTTGAAAGATGCATATTAATTCCTAGAGCTAACTTGACTCAAAAAACAGAATTCAAAGCACTTGCCATTCCCCGCGATATTTGCCAGGCAAAACGAAGAAGATCTTTTGCTGTGAAATACTCATCATTTGGCTCGTCTTCATCACTTTCATTTCCATCTTCAGCTATTTCAGGTGTAACATTTGGGTGAGATGAGCAAGGTATTTCTTCGACATCCTCCTTCTCTTTAAGATCCAGGCTCAATCCGCAGGTTCCGAAATCCTTGCTTTCGCAGTGGCTAGTGTTGGCATCCAAAGGAATCTTGGACTCATTACTTGTGCTAAAAATTTGCATCTCAATTGCACCCAAACACTCACTTGTCTCTTCAGTATCCATTTCCACAGAGTTTATTTCCACAGGGTTCATTGATTCCCTGGTTGCTGTTGCGTTCGCAGCCATTGGCCTCTCTTTTGATTCATCTTCACTGGTGCCAAGTTGGGTTCTGCCATTGTCAGCAGCAAGTGCAGTGACGTTGTTATCGTAAAACTTACGGTAGCTTTTCTAAGGAATACAATAAAAAGAAACATTAACTTTCAGTATGAAAACCAGCCAGAAAACAAAATATCATTGTCGCAGCTTAAACTAAGGTAATTCAGGTGTAAAACCATGGACCAAGCGTTGGAACCTTAGCACTAGTGTCATATTATCGGCCCTGCGGGCTGCTCATGACCTTCCCGCCAAAACGACATTTTGTTGGCACTTGGGCACTTTGTGATCTTTGATAGTAATGTAACGCGACCTAAAGAGGCTTAGGCTCCCACAGTGGGCCTACTCTTGGTGTGGTGGGTGTGACCCAAGGTTAGCATGCAGAATAGTCTGGACCGAGCGTTGAAACCTTACTACTAGTGTCACATTATGGGCTTGGCGGGCCGCACATGATCATTTGAAGTACTCGCGCCAAAGTTGTGGAATGTTCTGTCGCGCGAAATCTGCTCTATTTTTGACATTAATACTTTAAAGCGCCATCTTTAGCAACGCATTTTTAATTTTTTTTATTTTCTCTCTTAATTACGTGTTATACATTTTATTCTATATTGTATATTGTAAACGTTTTAAAATTATTATCATATGTAAAGCGCATTTGATCATATTTACATGGGAAAAGCGCTATATAACTTCTAAATTATTTATTTCTTTGTTTTATATTTATTCACACCATCTTTATCCTGAACGGTCCCAAAGAATGTTCCACTAGCTATTTACAAGGTACCTGTTTTCTCATTCTCCTCAGCCAGTTTAGTAGATCTCCACATGGAAGATATTCCAGCAGCAGAAAGATAGGTTCTGAGCTAACGCAGCAGCCCAACATGCTAACAACATTCCGGTGAGAGCCAATAGCTTTCATGAGCTCAATTTCCTCTAGAAGCTGATCCCTGGCTTCTTTATCAGTCACGTCTGAAATAAAATTAGATGCAAGCAAAGCAGCCTTTCGAAATATAAGAATAAAGGGGATTAGTTTGTAAAGAAACTGTGGTGCTGCGTCGGTGGGGGAGTGAAACACGAAAATTTGGAGTTGATAATGTAAATTGACCACCGTACAGGGATTCGATTAGCTGACATTTCGAGCGTTAGCCCTTCGTCGGAGCGAATCGAGGAATTGTGGGTTGTGTATGGTTTATATACAGAAAATGGAGCTACGCTATTGGTGGTAACATGGTAACGTGAAAAACAGGAATCAATTAATTGAATGAAAAGCGCTCGTTGATACCGTGGGGATTAAGAGTGCCAATTTGAAAGATCAGTTTTTGCACGAGATTTTTACGGCTTTTCGTGGTACCTTGATGTAGGGAAAGGCCGGAGATCGACATGTGTTGTTTGGAATGGTTAGGGAGATTAAAATGCCGAGCGACAGGTTTGGATGCGTCTTTGTCATCTTTCTCAACATCACTAAGATGTCTTCGGAATCGGTCACCTAGTCATCTTCCTGTTTCGCCGATGTTTAACTTTTTGCATAATTTGCAGGTTATGCAATAGATAACATTTGCAGAGGTACACGTGAAACGATCAGTGATCTTTACAGATCGCTTAGGGCTCGATATTTTGTCAGTGGGCCCTAATCGATCTGTTAAGATCACTGGTCGTTTCACGTGTACCCCCGCTAATGTTATCTATTGCATAACCTGCACATTATGCAAAAAGTTATACATCGGCGAAACAGGAAGATGACTAGGTGACCGATTCCGAGAACATCTTCGTGATGTTGAGAAAGATGACAAAGACGCATCCAAACCTGTCGCTCGGCATTTTAATCTCCCTAACCGATTCCAAACAACACATGTCGATCTCCGGCCTTTCCCTACATCAAGGTACCACGAAAAGCCGTAAAAATCTCGAGCAAAAACTGATCTTTCAAATTGGCACTCTTAATCCCCACGGTATCAACGAGCGCTTTTCATTCAATTAATTGATTCCTGTTTTTCACGTTACCATGTTACCACCAATAGCGTAGCTCCATTTTCTGTATATAAACCATACACAAACCACAATTCCTCGATTCCCTCCGACGAAGGGCTAACGCTCGAAACGTCAGCTAATCGAATCCCTGTACGGTGGTCAATTTACATTATCAACTCCGTTGATAAACCAAATTTTCGTGTTTCGAAATATAAGACCCGGTTAATTGTCAAAAGGGACCTTGTAAATATGCTGAGCTCAACCATATTTTAGTTATTATTTAAAACATGGTGCAACACGGGTTAAGTATTATAATAAGACGAAATAAGCCCTTTTAGTTTAAATCACGATAGAGATCAAATTTAGACCTTTGTCTTCATACACGTACGTTTAATAATATTTTCCTATATTAAAGTTAATCATTATTTTAACACTGGAGTCCATTTTCAATTTTTCAAACGTGCCGCCACCTCCATCAGCGTGTTGAGGAACATAAACATTCCGTAATCGGGAAACACTTCGAGGACGAGCATAATTTAAGGCCATCGAACCTGCGTGAGAATTTCAAAATTCTTAAGAAATGCCGGAGCAAACTGGAGTGTTTACTTTTTAAAATGCTTTTGATTAAGAATAAAAGACTGAAGCTCAATACCCAAAGTGAGCTCTATTCGCGCGAAACTCTGTGTGAACACTCTCGTTCTATTATTTCATTGTTCGCATTCTTGTTATTTACATACACACCTATTTCTGTATATATATCTAATGTCACTTATGTTACTGTATCCTCATTCGACAATGATGACATGAGGTCGTCGAAACGTCATCTAGCGTTTTTATCATTAATTTTCGTTTTGAAATGTTTTTCTCATCTCTTGGAAGACGAGGATTATTAATGTACTCTGGTATCACTTGCCATCTAAGACTTTAACAGCTACTATGCGGCCCTCTTTGAAATCAACTGTTTGTGGTCGGAACTTTTCAGCAAAAACTTTGATTCCGGGTGCCTCCCTGTACACGCCTCTTAACACTTTACCAAATGCACCACGGCCGATCTCTTCTTTGAAGTCGACCTGTTCCGGTAGAACCTCCCATTGTAAAAGGGGGATAATGGCGGACTTTGATCTGCCAAAGAATAACAAAGACAGCAAACATAATATCTATAGCAATTAATGATGGTATGTTTGGTCAAGGGCTCCTCTTTATTTCCTCCAGCCACAAAACACAGCAAACACAGGTCGTTCGTCACTACTATTATTTCATTTTAAATTCGTATCTTTTATATTTTGAGAAACAACTGTATAAGCATTATTATTTCAACTGTAACGTGTTCAATAAAACCTATCAGAAGGACGATTTTCAAATGTTCTAAAAGATGTGAGTTACCTCCTGGGCCTTGAGTTAAGAGCCAGCTGTTTCCTTTTCTTTGCTTTCTTATGAGTCCAGTATCTTGCCACGATACAAGTGATTACAAGAAGGGAAACAACACCTGTTATTATACCAGCTAACTGCGACGGAGAAAGACGTCTTGAGTCTGAAAGATCTGAAAGAACTGAAGGATCTGAAAGCGATTGAAAGAGAAATGTTTCCATTGCTCAGGATTTAGATTCCTGTTAAATAATATTATCTTTTAAATGGCTAAATATATGTACTTATTGAATAAATAATAAAAAATAAATGAATAAATACATATTCATATAGCGCTTATTGACTGAGTGGGAGGGCCGGACGGGAAAATATTTGCCTTGAGCTTATCATATGGCCTCTTTAGACTCTTTGTGAGCACGTAAGAGATGAAGTTTTTACAAAAATGGACAAAGTTGCACAGAAAATTGGTCTAATAAAAATTGCTTCCATGCGTAGACGCAGCGAAATCTTCTAAAATTCCATCACCCGGGACCGTGCGTGTTCCTAGCAGGGCCGTACGGCTTTTTCTGGCCCTGCTCGCGCTAACGCGTACGGCCCTCATACGGGGATTTCCTCAATAGTTTAGAATGAAAGCGCGCGAGGGGCCGTATGGGTCAAATGATAATACTGCAAATGTCTTGTTTGGTTGGTATGTGGGTCTTTCGGTCTTCCCTCTTTCAACCGCAAATCTGTGAACTTTTTGGAAATTGCCATCACTCAGAAGAATGTAAACAAAAATTTTCCTTTGTTTCTGGGGACTAAAAAACCTTCTTTTTAGGAGCAAGTGTCCCTCAAAAAAAAAAACGTTTATTCAGTTTTGGGTATTTGGAGCCTGATTTCAAGCCTCGTCTCTTACAGTACTTGTCCACTAGCTAATTGAGGCACACCATTGATGACGTCACAAGCATTTTCAGTTGACGTACTTTATGTCAAAAGCATGATAAGGGGACGCTTTGAGACATGCTTTCTCGGAAATTGTTTTCATTTCCACGTCGACCCAACTATTCACCCCTCCCCTCACCCCCATCTCGGCTGACCCAGGTGTAATCAAAACGGCCTTCACTGAATTATGTAATGGCCAAAATCTCGATGTTAAAAACGTGCCTGAGCTTGTTTTAACAATCCAGTATTTTGATCTGTTGCTTTGTCCCATCTCATTCGAGGCAGACATTTCGATCGTGTACTGTGTATCACATCTTAACCGGAGAACATAGTGCGTCTTCAAAACGTCATTAATATTGACTCCATCATGCCAACGTGCTCCTGATTGGTGTGCCTTCATATCTCGATAGTAAATCGAGTACATGGTCAACGGACAGCCGCCATCATCAGGCTTACTCCAAGTAACATTGACGTCACAGCCTACTGTCTCTGTTTCCTTGCTGTTTAGTGTTGGTGGTGATGGTATATCTGGAACAGTCAAGAGTTGAGAAGAGAGTTGGTTGTTTGATGCGGAAAATGCGCTGATATAATTCAAAAAAGAAAAGGAATTCTCCAACCCGCATATATAACTTTATAACTCGCGATTTACCCAACGGATATATTAAAGTTTTCTGCAATCAAGCTCGGGTTCCTTAAAAGGAGATGATGAAAAGTGAAGTTTCTCATCTTTTTGTTATATTAGCTACTTCATATGTTGTATCTTAAAACAGTGGCTTCCTAAATGCATGACGTATCCTCTGGCTCTGCCCCCTCTAAAATATCAAATCTTTTTACTCAATCTCGGGAAATTCACACATACCATACAAGATTTTCTAATGCTGGAAATTTCTTTGTCAACAAATCAAGACTTAACCAACAACTCTCTTCTTCGTAAATGGTTTGAACCCAGCATTCATATCATAACTAAGTGAAGTACGATCGTCCGGGTGAGTGTAGTCCTGAGAAGGACTGTTTGTGGTGACATTGACTGACGTTTCGACAACCTGAACGGAAGTCATCATCAGAGTCAAGTGATTTGGGTAACGTCAGGAGATGGTATAAGTACTCTGGTCGTTGATGTGATTGGTCAACGAAGTTGTGATGTTATTGGTTGTCTGTCAGTTAAGCCGTGATGTTATTGGCTGTGAAGACTGTAAACCGTGGTTGGTGCGTTTCGATCCGTCTTTTGTTAGTCAAATGTTCGTAGGTGTATTGTTAGTCAAATTAGTCGGTGTGTCTATTGTTTGTCTGTTGTTGATATCGTCAATAAGTCGTTTGTAAGGTGCGGGAAGCTGTTGACAACGGTTCAGTGGTGTCTGTTCTAACACACCAACCACGGTTTACAGTCTTCACAGCCAATAACATCACGGCTTAACTGACAGACAACCAATAACATCACGACTTCGTTGACCAATCACATCAACGACCAGAGTACTTATACCATCTCCTGACGTTACCCCAATCACTTGACTCTGATGATGACTTCCGCTCAGGTTGTCGAAACGTCAGTCAATGTCACCACAAACAGTCCTTCTCAGGACTACACTCACCCGGACGATCGTGCTTCACTTAGTTATGAACTCTCTTCTTTTTCAAGATTTGGCACCAAGGTATGAAACTATCTCCCAAATAGTAAGCGTTCCAGACCTAAAAAGTCTTTAAAACAATACATACACTTTTATTGAAATTACTTAAAGTGCTACTACGATCAGAAAATCACTTGTCTTTTTTCTTCAAATTTCGAAAGTGTGTTTGCTTAACATCCGACTCGCGAAATTTCAAGCTTTAATTTCAAGCAGAAGACTGTTTACTTTGAGTAAACTTTTTAATTTAACGGTCCGCCATTACTCACGTTCGTAACTGACCGATTAGGCCTCGGAGAGCTGGATCCAAGATAAAATGATGTCATATGCTCACTGGTTTAAAATTGCAGTGTGTGAATGCAGCTTATTAAGTATGCAAAAGACGAGTTTGAGAGTCTGAAAGCTCAAAATTCCCGTGCTGCATACTAAATCAGCCGGGTTTACACACACTGCATTCTTACTCTTGTGAGCTTTTTACGTCATTTTGTCCTCGATCCAGTTCTCTCAAGATTTTGAAGTTAGTAATGGCGGATCACTAAATAGAAATATTTCAGTCAAAATAAAAAAACTGATTTCTCCAAATTTAAGCTTGAAATTTCGCGAGTCGGTTGTTAAGCAAACACACTTTCAACATTTGAAGAAAAAACACAAGTGATTTTCTGATCGCAGTAGCACTTTAACGATGAAGATGATTATCTTCCCCCAAAAAATTGATCGTTGCTAAAATATCTACTGGATTTATGGAACCAAAATAGCACCTTTAAATTTTAGCTCCTGTTATTGTAGATTATCATGTAAATTATCTTAATTTCTTGATCTTAGTCATAAGATCCTGTTGTAATCTGTACTTGAATTATTTTTAATTAATTTTTGTAATTTGTGTTATTTTCCTTCTGTGTTTTTAACATCCTTTTGACCCATCCAACTCGACTAGCCTTTGCTACCTTCGGGTGGGTACTTTTTATTTGTCAAATGTTGTTGTTGTTGCAAATAAACTGATTGCACCGTCAGTCAAGCTAGTGAAGAGATCGGAATAAAGTAAAAAAAAAGTCAATGCTTCATTCTTCGGATTCCCGTACGTTTATTGGAAGGGGGGATCCGTATTGATTAAAGCTGTGCCAGAGGTCTTTAGTATGGCCCTCGGCCTGTGGTCTCGGGCCATACTCGAGACCAAGGACCCCGTTTTTCCCACTACGGACCGAACTGGGCCGGGAAATAACGTGTTTATTTTTTCCTTAAAAGCGAACGGATCAATCTAGGAGGGAAAAATCCTTTCATTACGCCCAATTTTGCACTGACGTTTAAGTCGGTGGAACACAAAATACTGCTGAAAAAAGTTTTCGAATTTCTCTTCTCACTGCGGCTAAAAAATTAGCATTTCACGAGATAAATGTTTTATACAAAGTGATGAGTATTAGTCTGATGATCATAAGGCTTTTATTACCTCCTTTGATCCTGAAGTTCCAAATTGGGGAGTCACTCATGTTACCCTCCCCGTATGAATAAACTGAGGTGACTGTTACTTCATATTGTTTCCGGCAGGTGAGGTGTAAGGTGCAGTTGGTTGAATTTCTGCTGACAGTAACTGAATCCCATTTGCTTTTGCTGTCCTGTGAAAACACTTCTCTGTGGTAGACATTGTAACCAACAACTGGACAAGCACCTTCCAAGGGAGGCTCCCATCTGACTACAATGGTTCTTCTTTGTACTTCCTTCTTGAGCTGATTTATGATTACGGGAACACCTAGACAAGATTTTTATCAAAGGGATATTATGTACATATCCATCCATCCATCCATCCACCACCTCGGTAGCACCTCGGTACTTGCCTGAAATGTTTGCTTATAGTACCTCGTTCCACGACTATGCACTCCGATCGTCCAAGAAACATCTCGAGCTTCCAAAAAATCACACAAACTATTACAAGAATAGTTTTGCATTTACTGGAGCCAAGCTGTGGAACGAGTTACCAGTAGTTTAAAGGATGAAACGTCCCCGAAGAACTTTGTGTGTAAACTTGATAGTTACACTATCGGCACCAGTCAAAGTTCATACAATTAGTTATTCAGTATATGTTGCAATGTAATAATCATTTTTAATGAAAATAGTGTACAGCTAAGATTTACTTGTACGGATTTTATGTAAAACAAATTTAATTTAATATCTTGTATATTTTAATTTGATTGCCGGAATACCGTGTTAAAGTAAAAGATCCGTCCATCTATATATATTTAACAATTACATTATGAGCTCGGGGTTTCTATCGCGTGATAAAAAAAGATGATGAGGGCGCAGCCCGAATCAGCTATCACGCATAGAAATCGAAATGGGAACATCCATCTCACTACCACGACTGCTCCCGCTACTCTGCTTGCCTTGTTTATGAGTACAGGTGCGCCTGGGAAAAACCAAAGCAGAGCGATAATTATTATTATTCCTTCTCCATTTAACCATCACAAACAGTCCCAAGGCTATACTCACCCGGACGATCGTGCTTCACTCAGTTATGGTGTGACTCCTGGGTTCAAGTCGTTTACAATTCTTACCTTTGCCCCGCCTCCCCACGTATAGGGCTAATCAAACGTTCTTCGCTTAAGTTCCCATGAACCTCTTACCTCGTAATGTGTTAATTTCATCTGATGACAATGCTCTACCAAAGATGTAAAGCTCCATCACTGATCCATAGAACTGGTGGTTGTCTTTCTGACCGTCGTTGCCAATCATGGATTGGTTTCCTGTGGATCCGTAGAACTCTTCGCCAGGAGAATATCTTCTATTGCCTATTTCTTTACCGTCAGCATAGATTAACACTGTCCGTGTGATGTGATTCCACATGACAGCCACATGTGTCCACTCACTTAACGAAACTATAGTACTTTGCAATGACCATCCCTCTTCACTTCCGTTAGTGCCACGACTGAAGACAATGCTTCGGTTTTTTACGCCCAGCATAAACTGCCCTCGTGGGTAACGCCATTCTCCATAAATCACCGCCATCTTATCTGGGCTTCCTTTCATTTGTTTTATCCAACAGGAAATCGTGAAGCTGAAAATATTCAAGTCAATTTTAGGAGCAGTGGCGAAGGAATTTGATTGGTTGAAAACGGGAGCTTTGCTTTCTGTACACCGTCCTTCAATAAAAGATGGAGAGCTACTGAATCTAGAAATGGAAGGAAAAAATATGACTCACTTTTGTCGTATGCTTGGCTGCTTATAGTGATAACATTTAATAAATAATAATAATAATAATAATAATAATAATAATAATAATAATAATAATATATATATATATATATATATATATATATACCTTCACAGGAGTTCAGGCTTCAGGAGTAATCATCGTTTTATTGCGACAGTGCTGTTTCGTATGGTTCAAAATTATATGACCACACTCATCAGGCAACTTTAAAGTTGCCTGATGAGTGTGGTCATATAATTTTGAACCATACGAAACAGCACTGTCGCAATAAAACGATGATTACTCCTGAAGCCTGAACTCCTGTGAAGGTATAGTCAATGCTCCTCAATCAAATGAGTTGAGCGCTCTACGAAATACATTCTACCCAAGAAACAAGTATTTATATATATATATATATATATATATATATATATATATATATATATATATATATATATATATATATATTTAGCCAAGCCTAAAAGCGGAGCTCCATTATTTATTTTTTTTACTGTCATAGACGGAGTAAGTTCATATGGCTTTTTGTGTACATACATACATACATACATACATACATACATACATACATACATACATCATGAAACGATAACGTTTCTTTGCCTAGTTCCTAGGCCTCTCTCTGTTTCTTCTCGGTCAATTCGTTTCGGATCACGTGTCCGGGCGAAAAAGCGAGGCCTAGACAAAAATCCGAAAGGTGAGACAAATGTCTCAGTTGTTGTTGGCGCTAAATAATTAGCTGCCTAAACACCCTCATCTTGGAAAGTCACGTCTAATCCCTTGTAAAAACTTGCTCGAGCATACATAAAGCTACATTTCACTTGAATTATCAACAACTATGAAGACACCAAACTCAGCACTAAATTATCAAACATGAAACTGCAGTTCACAAGTTTTCTTTTAATTGAATGACGAATTGTACCAAGCAGCCCTACGCTCACAGAAATGAAAGTTCATCACTTGCAGAAAAACGATCCTTCAGGTACTGAACACGTAAAATGAAATTGTAACCTAGGGTAGTTTTGCCATTCGAATCTCAGCTTCGATTCCATAATAGCGATGACTTCTCCTTCACCTACATAAAAAATAAAAACTGTATTTGGCAAGTTCAGCAAGAGTTCGGACTCTGAGTTCCAGGTGATGTTCGTTAGTCCCAAATAGCACCAACGAGGCTGCTCTGCAACAGCATGTACAGTTTCCATCGCCGAAGGTTTCGAGCACAACAAATTACGACTCGTGTTCCATATAAATTAGCTCAAAAGCGAGAGCTAAAATCGATCGCAAGTGGGTGATGTGTTAAATTTACAGGAACTTACATGGATGGTATCTACACCGCAAGGGTTTTGAAACCATAATTTGCCGCTGTTTCCGACAGTACAACTTTATAAACATCGGAGTTCGTCATCTTCAACCACCATTCTCATAATAGAGGCGCATGCTCATAAACAGACGCATGCGCGTTCTGTTTTTGTCTAGGCTTTCCCCGGCTGTTCGCCTCGGATACGTCACCGAAACGAATAGATCGCGAGGGCCGGGGAGAAAGCCGTACAGGAACTAGACAAAATGTTTCTTACAAAAAAATAAACTTTACTAACTTCCTCATCAAATAACATTTTTGTCTACACAAGTAGGGAACAAAAACAAACACGCAATCATTTTGCGGCTAGCCGGCGACGTCTATCAGATTACAGGCAATGCAAATCAGTTTAAATACAAAACAAGAATACTTTGGATCCTTTTTTTCTGTTGTGTTTTCTTTTCTTTTTCATAATTACACAAAGCGAAGCACTCCATTCTTGGTTTCGAAAGTTAAAGAAAGCCCTATCCCCCCCCTTTTTTTTTTCTACAGAAGAATATTGTAGCCGGCGCAACTGTCAAAGTAGCAAGCAATATCGCCGGTCGCCAGCGCTTTTATGACTTTTTTTATACGTAGCTACCTGTGCTCACACTTGGATCAAAGAGATATTACAATTCTAATGTCCCACCCTTTTTTTCCTTTTTCACCCAGCAAATAAAAGATTAGAATTTTTTCTTTACTGGCACCAAGCAACTTCGAATGACTTTCCTTGGCCAATTTTGTGTCCAAAAAATTTAGCAGCAGTAGGTAAAACGGGGAGTTTTACGATCCAGATGAACTATTCGATACCAAGAGAGGATAAAGATAAGAGAATAAGTCCCCCATATAGGCCCTATCCCCATCGTAATCCCTCTAAAGTTATTTTTAGATGTCCTCTAAGATCGAGTGATCCCAAGAGGGTTGAGTGATAGCCAATCATATGTCCTCATTTTTACCAATGTTGTCAGCTCCCACTCAATTGGTAAAAATGGTGACATATGATTGGCTATTACTCAACCCTCTTGGGAACAGCGGATCTTGCAGGACATCTAAAAATAACTTTAGAGGGATTACGATGGGGATAGGGCCTATATGGGGGATTAATTCTCCTATCTTCATCCTCTCTTGTCGATACCAAACCTTTGGTAAAGAAACAAAGAAACATTCTTGAGTCCAAACTACTTTCAGATGAAAGCAAGGAGGGGCCTTTTCACGAAGTCGCGATAGTAAATTTTCGATTTCACCAATCACGACTCAAGTGTTAAATTCACTAAGGTCACGGAAAAAATCTGATCACAATGCAGTGAAATTCAGCTACGAACTCAGCTGTAGACATTCACGATTTATTTCTTATCTATTCACGATTCACAGCCAAGGACTTTTGCATTTCACGCCTCACGGAGTGCACTTCAATCCCAATACACGGAACAGTTTTTTTTATCACACACCACGATTCACAGGGCACAAATAAACCGGATCACGGCGTCACGAAAATACCCTTGCCCCCCCCCTCCCCTCGGCAGACGGGCCAGCCTGCCTTCTGAGGGGTCTTCTGATATAAACACAACCAAAATTTTATGAAGAAATAAGGCATGAGCCGAGCCAGCCGGTAAAGTAGGCCAGCCCGCCTAACCGGGCTGGAAAACCTCATATAAAAAGGCCCTTAGTCAGTTAGCAATCACTCGGAGCACAGAGCTGTATAATGGCGCCATTTCACACAAAATCGTTGCTTGGCTAAGCAGACAAAACCCTGAACTGCCTTGATAGCTTGACTGTTACTTCCCATGTCCACCGAGGAAGCTTCTTCAATTCTCAGCGACACAATATCATCCAATTATAACAAAGGCTTGCGAAACCACACATCACATGGCTTATCCCTCGCAGATCCGTCCACGATAAAATTATCAAAGCCAACGAACACATCGCTGTTTTTTAAATATCCAAACGATCATTCTTAAGCCGGTTACACAAGAGGAAGTTTTCCTTGACAAGTTTTGACTTGAAGAACTTTATTTGCTGGTGTGTAAAGAAAAACTTGTCAAGTTTTTACATGACAAGTGCACTTGTTCAAAAGCTAGCATTCTAGTTTTTGAACAAGCGCACTCGTCAAGGAAAAACTAGAGACTTTGCAGGGTCGACAAGGAAAACTTGTCAAGTAAATTGTCGTCCACTGTGTAATTGAATTGCTGGCTACAGTGAATACAAAACTTGTTCATTCGTTCACACCAGCAAATAAAAGTTGTGAAGGCAAAACTTGTCAAAGAAAACTTGTCGTTCATAAACATGAGCAAATGAAAAGTGTCAGTGACACTTGTCAAGGAAACCTTGCTCGTGTGTAACCGGCTTTATCTGCTCAAACAAAAAACCTCGAGAATTACTCAATTTAGAAGGTGAGACTACGTGTCTTTGGGCGAAGATCTCTTTCAAATAAAGGGTGAAGCACCCTGGTTTTTGACATTTTCTTGTCAGCTTTTTGACAACTTTCTGTCAGATTTTGAGACATGCACATGAATTTGACCGGGCTTCTGCTCTCGAGTGTGAGCAGCAGAAAGCGCGCAAAAAATTAAGCCTCGTTTTGGCTTAGGTGCCCGTTAACCTGCCTTGAGCCTGCGATCTAACCGAAAACCAGTACGTGGCCAGTGGTCAACTTCAAAAAACAGCAGACCTCGATAAGCTCTCAACTTGAGCCCGCGATATGGTGGCGTCATATTGGTCAGCGGATACCTTGATTTGACAGGTGTCAATTGACCACAAAATGGCTGTCCAAAGATGTACGTTGTAAACTTGCTGGTCAGCTGTAGTATGGCCGCCATGTTGGATTATTAATTAAAAACAACTTCAAGGAACATGAACCGCAAGTCGCGTTCAGTCCTTTGTAACCCAGTTAAAACCATTATTCTTAATAACTTTTAAATACTGTAAAATGATCCCGAAACTGTCAGAATCTTTTCCCAACCATCACTGATTTCATTCAAACGAGACAGAAATGTTACCAACTTTCTAGTCAGAAGCGCATTCAAAACAAATGAGCACCTTTAATTGCGCACGCTCGCGATGCAAACCTTGTCATTTCATTCAAAACGCTGACAAGCTATCGGACCCTAAGCGATCTGTTAAGGTCACTGATCGTTTCAAGTCTACCTCCGCAAATGGTATCTATTGCATATTATCATTCGATGGTTTTTTCCCTTCCTTTTCATTGGCCCAGAGCCTACCACGTGACCTACAAATAACTGCCTACAAATAATGGTCTGCTCGTGCGCAGTACCGTCCAACTGCGATTTTGCTGCAAATAATATTCTGCTCATGCGTAGTTGAGCCCCACGCGTCCAAGCTCTTCAAATTCAGTGAAAAATGACAGATCGTTTCACGCCTCCCGAAAATAATTATGAAAAACAAGCTCGGTGATCGAATGATAAAACTATTATTGAACTCGGTTTTCGCAAAATATCGTGATTTGCCAGTGTCTTGAACTTCTCGGCACTGACAAATCAAGATATTTTGCTCAACCTCGTCCAATAATTGTTTATTAACCTGTACGCATCAGCTAAACAGGAAGACGACTAGGTGACCGATTCCAAGAACACCTACGTGATGTTGAAAAAGATGACAAAGACGGATCCAAACCAGTCGCCCAGCATTTTATTCTCCCTAACCATTCCAAACAACACGTGTCGATCTGCGGCCTTTCCCTACATAAAGGTGCTGTAATGTTGTCACCAAATATAAAAAGAGATCCCGGATGGGAGAGCTCGAGGAGTAAGATGGCGAGTCAATTTGCTTAGTGGTTCCAGCCAAACGACAACTTTACAGGTACCAGACGGAAAGCCATAAAAAGTTGCCTTTGATTTAAGCTATGAAGACGACATCTGAAGCATCAGACTCAATTACTTCAATTACTTCGGGGAGCAGGGATGGCGCAGTGGTGAGAGCACTCGCCTCCCATGGACAATGCGCTATATAAGTTCCAAATTATTATTATTATTATTATTATTATTATTATTATTATTATTATTATTATTATAATAGCACGCAGACGCTTGTTGTTGAGCCAGACAATGATGACGGTTCTCCCGTCCCGATACAGTAGTCTTTGCGTACTAGATGTGCAGCATAATAATATATGTGTAATCAATGAGTAATCGATGGATAACCACTAGGTAATCGATGGGTAATCAATAGCATCAATGAATAATCAATGACATCGATGGGTAATCGATAGGCCACAAAATTTCGGGTCATCGATTAGTCATCGATTACTCATTGATCATCGCCAATAATCAGTTGATTACTCGTTCATTACCCATCGATTACTCATTGATCATTGATTAGTTACGTCTGGTCATTAGGATATCAATATATAGATTTAGTTAAGCCTAAAAGCGGAGCTGGTATTGAGTAACTTCGCTGGTATTGAGCGTGGCTTGCCTTGCGCCAATATTTTGTGTTTAGAGCAGTCAACTGGAATTGACCGCGGTTCAAAAACCTCAAAACATTAAAACATTACAAATAAACAATACACGACGACTATGTTTGTTCGAGGATTCTTAAGAAGGTGAAGACAGTACACAAATAAGCTTGTAGTAAGCTAGAAAAACTACTAAGCAATTTTGACAGAAATTAATGTCCGTGGAAAAGAAAGAGGAGTACCAACCTAGCTGATAGTTTAGAGCAGTCAACAGGAATTGACCGTAGTTCGAAAACCACAAAACAACGAAACATTGCAAGGAAACAAGGTAGGATGCGAACGTTTCTTCAAAAACAACTCGGCGAAAGTGGAGAAATTAGACAAGTAGCAAAAGATATCTCGCAGTACGTTCCAAAAATTGCCCGTGACAAATGTATTGGAGTCTCGAATTGTTCAAAATCTCGCAAGAGTTCCCGCCTAATTTTTGTTTAGTTGCGGACGTTGGAATGGAGGGCTGTCCAATATACCCAATCTGAGTCGAGTGGAGTCCGATCGGACTCACCGGAAGTCAGGTTGCACCAAAGGCAATCTAATGATTTTAACCTTGCTCTTCTTTAAGGCACGCGCGTGATTTTCCTCGTTGTTAATGTACGCGCGCGAAAATGACTGTTGTGCGCGTCGCGTGGTCGACCCGAGTCGACCCGTCTCTCTAAAAGTCGGCCCGTCTTACCGGAAGTCGGTTTACGCAGCAAGTACGGCTTACAGGGAGGGTAGAAAATGTTGGCGGATCGACTCCGTTCGATCGAATCGAGTCGGGTCGTCGATTCGAAGTCGGAAGTCGGTTGCGCGAGACTTATGCAAGAAGGGATTGCAGGGAGGGTAGAAAATGTTGGAAGATCGACTCCGTTCGATCGAATCGAGTCGAGTCGTCGATTCGACTCGACCCGACTCGACCCGTCTCTCTAATAGTCGGTCCGTCTTACCGGAAGTCGGTTTGCGCGAGACTTAGAAAATTCAACAAGAATGGCTGTCAGGGAGGGTAGAAAATGTTGGCGGATCGACTCCGTTCGATCGAATCGATGAATCGATAAATGCTTATACTGTGGCGAGACTGACTCTATTTTGCATTCTTACGTCGAATGTCAAACTTCTCAGGCCTTTCTCGACAATGTAGTAACTTGGTTTAACAAATCAAATGATTCAAACTACTCTCCATCTGTGACTGAAAAGCTTTTCGGAATTGACCATTGTGATAGTAATGGCCGAAATCTCTTCAAACTCAACTACTGTCTATTGTTTTCGAAATACTATATCCACTGTCAAAAACTGCACTCAGAAACGTGTAACGTACAGGAATTTATCCAAAAATTGAAACAAAAACTTCGGATCGAGAATTTCTTTTAAAAACCTTTAGAAAGAGAACAATGCTTCACTCTTCTGCTTGTTACTATTTGTACATATCCCCTCTATCTTTTTTATAATGTATTTGAACTGACATAGCAAACCATAGTTATCTCTAGTTTAGACAACTTCTTATCTATGTATGTGTAATCAGTTATTAATCAGATGTGTAAGCATGTACTTAATTATGCTGTCCACTTTTTTCCCATCTTTTTCTCTCTTTTGTGCTATGTTTTTTGTCAACAATTTTTTGTAGATGTACTGTAATAGTCATTTGTTATGAAGGTTATTAAAAAAACTTGAAACAAATTGTCTGTACACATGTCCTTAAAAATAAAAAGGATGAATGTTGTAACAGTCTGTTCTCTGACTCTACCAATGGTAATCACAACAATAGCAACCAACACATTGCAAAAAGCAAAAGGCGTAGAAACACCTTGAAAAACAGGCGTTTAGCCAGAGAAAGGGAGATGAATGAAAAATTCCCCTCAAAATTCCTAAGAAACCTATCAAGCCATCAACTAACTAACAACCAAGTTAGCGTGCTATCAAAGCGTCTCAAATTCATTCCAATTCCAACATGCATGTCCAATATTCCCAATCCGAGTCGGATCGTGTCCGATCGGACTCACCGAAAGTCAGGTCACACCAAAGACAACCTTCCTCGTTCTTAACGCGCGCACGCGCGACGTACGACGTACGTACTTTTAGAGAGACGGGTCGACCCGACTCGACCCGTCTCTCGAAAAGTCGGTCCGTCCTACCGGTCGAGTCGAATCGACTCGGATCGACGGGTCGACTCGAGTCGATCGGATGGAGTCGATCCGTCGAGATTTTCTGCCCTCCCTATGCGTGTGTTATCTTTGTCACTTTTGCGACCTGACTTCCGGTGAGACGGATCGACGTTCGTAAAGACGGGTCGAGTCGACCCGACTCGGGTATTACTTTGTAGGTCGCGCGCGTACGTCGCGCGTGCACGCGTTAAGAACGAGGAAGGTTGTCTTTGGTGTGACCTGACTTTCGGTGAGTCCGATCGGACACGATCCGACTCGGATTGGGAATATTGGACATGCATGTTGGAATTGGAATGAATTTGAGACGCTTTGATAGCACGCTAACTTGGTTGTTAGTTAGTTGATGGCTTGATAGGTTTCTTAGGAATTTTGAGGGGAATTTTTCATTCATCTCCCTTTCTCTGGCTAAACGCCTGTTTTTCAAGGTGTTTCTACGCCTTTTGCTTTTTGCAATGTGTTGGTTGCTATTGTTGTGATTACCATTGGTAGAGTCAGAGAACAGACTGTTACAACATTCATCCTTTTTATTTTTAAGGACATGTGTACAGACAATTTGTTTCAAGTTTTTTTAATAACCTTCATAACAAATGACTATTACAGTACATCTACAAAAAATTGTTGACAAAAAACATACGCACAAAAGAGAGAAAAAGATGGGAAAAAAGTGGACAGCATAATTAAGTACATGCTTACACATCTGATTAATAACTGATTACACATACATAGATAAGAAGTTGTCTAAACTAGAGATAACTATGGTTTGCTATGTCAGTTCAAATACATTATAAAAAAGATTGAGGGGATATGTACAAATAGTAACAAGCAGAAGAGTGAAGCATTGTTCTCTTTCTAAAGGATTTTAAAAGAAATTCTCGATCCGAAGTTTTTGTTTCAATTTTTGGATAAATTCCTGTACGTTACACGTTTCTGAGTGCAGTTTTTGACAGTTGATAAAGTATTTCGCAAATAATAGACAGTAGTTGAATTTGAAGAGATTTCTGCCATTACTATCACAATGATCAATTCCGAAAAGCTTTTCAGTCACAGATGGAGAGTAGTTTGAATCATTTGATTTGTTAAACCAAGTTACTACATTGTCGAGAAAGGCCTGAGAAGTTGGACATTCGACGTAAGAATGCAAAATAGAGTCAGCCTCGCCACAGTATAAGCATTTATCGACTGACTCAATACCATTGGTGTTTTGTTCTTTCTTGGTGACAATTATACGATATAAAAATTTATAATTAAACTCTCTTAGCATGCTTTCTTTACAGATTTTGCTTATCCGAGTAAAGGCCAATTTCCAATTAAATTCCTCCAGATTGAGATCTTTTTGCATATTTTTAGTCCGGAAGGCACAGTTTTGGACGCGTTAACGAACAGCCAATAGTAGTCTTTGCATTTCATTTTGGCAAAATCGATACCAACGGAGAGAATGAGTTGATAGGTGGTACTATCTAGGAAATCCCTTTTATTAATGGGTGGATAAGTTCTAGCCTTCTCGAGAACGTATTCGGAAATTTCAGAAAGTACTTGTAGATAATTCACAAAGTTACATTTGACGTTGTATTTCTTGTAAAATACATTCCAGGTTAAAAATTCCCCCCTATGATCCAGAATATCCCGCATTGAAAACACACCTTTCTCGAACCAATTTGCATAAAAAAAGGCATTTCGTCGATCAAAATGTCCTTGTTGTTAAACAAGAGCAATTCCGATCCATTACTACATTTGTATAATAACTTCAACTCGAGGAAGTTCACCAAGATTTGTTTGTAGAAGGGTGGAAGGTCAGATTTTTCCAGGGATTTCCTATCATAGTTACAACGAAGAAGAAAATTGAGACCTCCAAATTTTCCAAAGAAGTGGTCCGCAATTGATTTCCAGGTTTCTGGGAACTTGTGATCTGGCAACAGAAGTCTAGAGATCCAGGCTAAATTTAAGGCTTTGAAAAGAAAATCGATATTTGGGGCGCGCAGACAGCCATCCGCGTAATCCTGAATCAAGACATCTCTTTTAATTTTGTCTGGTTTCTTGTTCCAGATAAAATTAAAGATATGTTTTTTAATTGAGGGAACATAGCAACTCAGAATGACTGACATTGAAGCCGAATATACTAAGTGCGAGATACCCAAGAACTTAACAATAAGGCACTCCCCAAACAAAGAGAGCTTCCGAGCCCTCCAGATGTCAAGTTTTGTTGACATGTTGTCAATTTTCATATCAATGTTTTTTTGTTGTTCTCTTTATCGTTATAGTTGTTGTTGTTGAAGTCTTTAATAAACCAAAAACGAGAACTGTGTAATGAAAATTACAATAATATACTATGGCTAAAATTAAATTATGTAATTATAACAGGTTGTGTTCAACAGCCTAAAGACCAAACAGGATCGTTTGTCCATTTTAAGCCAAAAGGTTTAGATTCCTTAAACCTCCACGGACCTAACCATATTGCTTTTGCCTTTTGAACATTGAGTTTAAGACCCGAGACGTTGCCGAATTTATCGAATACTGCCAGGGAATTTGTAACTGAAGACAAATTACCTAAAAAGAGTGACATATCATCGCCGAATTGGCTTATCTTATGTTCCCTTCCAAATAATTTAATCCCTATTATAGAGCTGTTTTGTCAAATAATTAATTAATTGATACGGGGAAATGGGGCACCCCTGTCTAACTCCCCTTGATAACTTGAAGGGATTAGTTGTATAGCCGTTGTGTAAAACTGTACTTTCTGTATTCTTATACAACGTTTTAATCCATTGTAAGATACTGGTTCCAAAGTTAAACATTTCTAGCGTTAGATGAATAAAATTCCATTCTATTGTGTCAAACGCTTTCTTGAAATCTAACAAGAGAAGAATGCCCGGAATATTTTGCAGTTTTGTTTGTTCCATAACGTCATTTATTAACCTTATATTTTGTCCAATGTATCTTCCTTTCATAAATCCCGTTTGGGTTGAGTTTATTAGCTGAGGGAGGAATTTTTCTAACCTTAAAGCGATAGCTTTAGATGCAATTTTGTAGTCAACATTTAATAAAGTTATAGGCCGCCAATTGGAAAGTTGCTTGAGGTCTGCACTTTCTTTGGGGATAAGCGTAATGACACCTCCACGTTGCGAGATGGAAAGCTCACCATCTTCATAGGCGGCATTTAAACAGTCGAGTAGATCTTTGCGTAGAATGTCGAAGAACTTTTTATAGAACTCCACCGTAAAACCGTCTTCACCAGGCGATTTCCAATTTCCCATCGATTTTAAAGCTCTTTTACATTCTTCTAATGTCAGTTTTCCGTCGATTTCGTCACGTTCCTTATCCGAGAGTTTCGGGATTTGCAAGTGGATATCATTTGTAAGTTCCTGGAATGTTTCAAACGTGGTGTTGTAGACTGAAGTATATAGGTTTCCGTAAAAAGAGTTCATTTCCTCCATTATTTGATTCTTGTCGTATATAATTTGATCTTCGGATACTTTAAGCTCAGTTACAGCTTTTTTTTGTTAAAATTCAACTTTTACATGTTAAAGAAATATTTTGATGGCTTTTCACCTTCTTCCGTCCATCGTACCTTAGAACGAAAAATATCTCCTTCCGCCCTTTTTCGTATCTACGACGGAGTTCAGTTTATTCATGTTCTTTTAGTTCAGAGGACAAATTCTTGTCTTCCCTACTGTTAATTTAATTTTTTCATCTAAGGTTTCTAAACGAAGCTCGATATCTTTTTCAAATTCCCGAGCTTTTCTTACTTTATTTTTGGAATATGGGATGGTGAGGCTTCGGATTTCCATTTTTGATGAGTTCCCATTTCAATTTCGGGTTTGCAACACTGCAATACTTATTAGCAATATCAGCATAACTATCCCTAATAAGGCTAAGGAAGGATTCGTCGTTTAGCAGTAGATTATTGAACTTCCAAAGGCCAGGACCACGTTTCCTATTAGCAATGTTAAGAGATAATATGACGCTCTTGTGGTCCGGGGCGATTGGCGTTTTTATGTCGACTCTGGAGACTTGGTGCGAAAGGTAATTAGCAACGAGGAAAAAGTCTATCCTCGACTTAATTCTGCGAACATCTGATTCATAAGCGAAACTTATTTAATTCGGATTTTTCGTTCTGAAGGTGTCAATCAGATCAAATTCGTTCATTAAAGCAATGATTTGATTCCGATATGCAGTAGGTCTCCATTGTATGCCGCCTTTCTTGTCGATAGCCTGAAGTGTGACATTCCAATCGCCGCCTATGATAAGATTCGATAACGAAGCTTTAGACATCAATAACTCTTTCACGGTTCGAGCGAAGGCTTGTTGGCAGGCGGGATTGTTTGAAGCGTAGATGTTACAGATCGACATATTCACTGAATGGTAGACAACATTAATTAACACGATTCTCCCTTCGGGATCGCAATAACAATTTTCAATTTTAAAGTCGGATGAAGGGTTTATCAAAACACAAACGCCTTTCTGGTGGTTTGACCCATGGAAAAAAAATATTTGATCTCTCCATTCCGATTTCCAAATAGTTTCGTTTGAAGAATCTGAGTAAGTTTCTTGAAGTAAATAAAGATCGCATTTTAATTCCTTTAGGTAGGAGGAAATGCTTCGTCTCTTTCGCTGGTTTTTTATCCCTCTAACATTTAAGGATACGAGTTTACAAACAGTCATGGCGACTGGAGACTGAAATTAATAAGACAAATAAGATCTTGATTGCATGAAATGAAACCATTGTACAGCTGGAAAGAGCACGATAAAAGAAAAACAAAATAGAAGTTGACAGTGAAAAGTAATTATCAATACGAGAACATGCACTAATAGGTCCTAATACACCTAGCAGAAGCACAAAGCACACATAGTTCAAAACACATAGTGGGGTTTTATGGGGGACCAAACAAACCTAAAAATTAGACACACTGCATAAACATCGCCTAGCCTTCCTAAATAAATGAAGTATAATTACGTGGAGCCCCAGTGTCGAGAACAGTTATAATTGATTGAGGTCTTCTTTGGAGAACACCCTCCTCGGAGACGTCTTAATAAACATTTTACCGTCTAAAGACCACGCACTCAGTACTTTTCCATCCTTTCTCTTTTGGAGGGCGAGGTCCATCATTTCCTTTCTGTATTACGTTAGACTTTCGTTTATAAAAATTCGTTTGGCTCTAGCGCCATCGGGCGAAGCATTGGAAGAAGTATTTGAATATTCTGGGAAGACACTGTTCAGAGTAGAATCCTTCAAACGTTTGTTGTTTTTGCTTTTGTCTTTGTGGCTAGTGAACTTGGCGATTAACGGCTTAATTCCTTTTTTTTTCGATGTAGCCTGTGTGATATTTCAATATCGTCCGCTTCAAGCTCGACACCAATAACAGATGCCACACGGCAAACAATTTCATCGGTCGATAGTTTTATGTCCTCGAGAATACCATGAAATTCCAAGGACTTTTTCCTGGAGTACTGTTCAAGGTCATGGAAGCTTACCTAGAGCTCAGCTAGATCTTCTTGTTGAGACTTCACTACGTCAGATATTCTCTTCAGTTCCTTTTCCAGAGAAGCAACATATCTGAAATGATTTTGCATGTCTTCCTTAAGCTTCGTGACCTCGTAGTTGTTCTTGGCGACGGTGCTTTTGAGTTCGGCAATGTCCGAAGACATTTTGTCGTGCCTTGATAAAAGAGTGCTAACAGTGCCTTGGATGGAAGTTAGCAGGCCGTAAATATCTTTCATATTCGGTTCTTCCATGTCAGTTAATTTGCCAGAGTCGGATCCGGTTGTTTCGGCGTTGGTCGGGGCCGCCTTGTTCGATTGATCAGCTCGAGGTTGTTTGTGGTCTGGTGACACTTATCTCGTCGCCGGAGCCTCTTTGTTGTCTCTTCTTTCTATTTACCATTGATTCCAAAGCAAGAGAAGCTTCGGAGATAGCAGGGACGCATAATCCAGTGAAAAAGTTAGAAATTTGTTTCTGTAAATCGGCTAGGTTAACATTGTTGTTGTTTACAATGTGATTGGCCGAATGCGTTTCGTTGAGAGGATGCCTAGTTACAGCTTTATATTTTCGAGCCGCGGAATCTGGATTGGCCTTAAACTTCCTCTTCTGGCTATCAAGCATTCGTTCATGGAAGCGAGTTAGTGCGTTGACTAAACTCTGTTCGGCTTTGAGTTTGATGTCTCTCAGTTCTTTAGCAACTGAAAAATAACGTCTGGCGTTATGTTTGGCTTTGCAGAGTATTGCAAAGACCTCGGACATGTACGATTTGCTATGTGTTTCTCTAGCTTTTCGATAGAGAGTTCAGTCTTGGCTATTTTAGTCTCCACAGTCGTTTTATCTGTGAATCTTCTCTTTAAACCTTGTTTGGGGAGGTCTGGCTTTTGAGGACCATTGTTGCTTTGTTTGTTTGGCGGGCTCTTTGGATTGCCATTGTACCGTGGTCTTGGTTGTGATGGTGGAGGGCTGTTCTCCGTATCATTTATATCGTCCATTGGAATGTCGAGCATATCGTGGTCATTCAAATTGTCATTGCCCGTATCGTAACGAAACTCTGGCGTAGGTAGTGGTGAAAAGTTGGTTTCATTGTTTTCACCAGAACTTGGTTCGAAGTATTGCGCCAATGAGTCGTCAACGTGAGACATGCTGCAACTGTTATAAGAGGCTACAACAGTACCGACGGTTTCGACTCTTCGCGAGTCTCTTCAGCTGTTGTTTGAATGTGGTGTTGCAAATTGTTTGAGGGAAAGGTAGAGGAGTTATCTCAATTTCGTTCCCGTAAAACGTTGTTTTGTGACCGCTTTTATACCTGACCTCACCGGCTGTGGATAGAAAATGCATTATTGCTATTGGGTCTTTTTTTATCATGTTGAAATAGCCAATGAGGTACAAGTAATTTCGATCCTACTCGATGTGAAGGTCAGTTTGCGTTTCTTAGGTGGCTCTCTTTACTGCATATTTCACCTAAAAAGGCTACTGAGGCTTGTGATAATAAAACGCAACGGAGTTTCGTTATTGTGTCAATACATCCTTCGTAAGTGAAGGTTTGAAGTATAGTTTTAAAAGTGTTGTTATTTTGCGTTTTGTTCATGTGTACTTTTGTGAATTAACAAATTATACACGCAAGAGTGGTCCCACAGAAGGACGGGGCCTGTCTTGAAAATATCAGCATGATAGGAAGTAAATGACAGGCCTGCACGGACTTATATTTTCGCCCTGACGAGTGTATCTTGAAGAGATTTATCTCTTTTGTATGATATTATCGGTGTTTTAGGATAGATATCGTTCTCAGCAGTGGCTGATTTTTGTATAAAACTCCAGTGTTCCATCAATATATGTTTAAGGTTTTTTTACTCCTGGGTGGTACGTGGTGACAAAAGGCAAAAGTCTCTCGTGATCCTTTTTCTTTGACCCCTGACAGATACCTTTCTGTTTTTGGATAGCCGCGCGCTCTCAGGCATTAGAGACCTTAACATCGAGGTTTGGCCATCTTACCGCAAACGGGAAACGGCGGTTTGCGGTTAGCGGTTTCACGTTAGCTGTCTACCCGTATTCGGGACTCAAGATTCGCGGGTAACAAATAGCCGGTCGCCATGTTTGTTTTCATTCATTCGTTCACTTCTATTTTAGCTGAGGAATCGTCTTAAAAATTGCGTTTCTATGAAAAAGAATTCGATAATTAATAGGCGAAAGAGTTCTAAAAAGTAGTGTTTCCTCTCAAACGTGGGATTGTGATGTTTTAGGGTGCAAAAATCCTCGCGGTAAATCACTTACCTCTAGAGCGTGGTCTAGCCGTACAAACGTGAACCTCAAACCGCAAACCTGACGGCAAGGCACTGGTCACGTGACTTCTTGACGTTCGCGGTTCGCGGGAAATGCTGAAAAACCTCAATCTTAATCTCTCTATTGTTTGAATTTCACAAGGCTCTCTTCAAATGTTGTTTTCGAAGAGTTAGTTCTAAGCAGTCTTATTGCTTCGCCTTTAAGGAAACCATTTTTCACTCCTGGGGATGGCATGAGTTGAAGTGTGTATATTGAAAGGTTTCAGTCGGCTTGTGACGAGTTTTAATGTCTAGGATGGATTCCTTTTTTAATCTATCTCCTTTAACACCAATGTATCGAGGAAAGTAATCTCGTTCTCTGATACCTCGGCCGTAAATTTGATGGTTGGGTGGAATTTGTTAGCTTTTCAATAAAGTGATCCACTTTGAGAGAAAATGTCATCAATATATCTTCTCCATTCTTTTGGCTTGGTATCGCTTTGTTGTATTATCTTTGTTTCAATTTCAGCCATGGCCGTTCCATGTGTTTGGAGATAGTTCTCCCCACTGAACTGGAACGAGTTTTCTATCAGGAATAAACTAAGCATTTCCCTAAGGAAGCGTGTTGGGATCGATGGGTTGTTGTTATGGAACTTTTCGTATGCCTTGCATACTATGTTTGTTCCTTCTTCTTGTGGTATATTTGTGTACAAGCTAGAGACGTCCATTGATACTAAAAAAATCGAGGTTTCACTGTACTGTATGCTTAACAGGTTGTACTGTTGTCATGGTAACCTCTTACGTTAACGCCATTAGGATGACCAGCTCTTCGTTGATTGCAGAACCGTTTTTCTGTCAGCTGTGAAAACAGTGTTTAAAGCATCAAACACCATACTGAACGTTTGTACCTCCGAACCTTTGAAGGCGATTGTCTCCATTATGACCATAATGATATTTTACGAACTCTGAGTTTGCGCAAAAGCATAAAGCTGGTCTCTAAGGAAAATGTAACTGTTGCTCACTGCAGTACTAATACGAAGGCTCAGCTTGCATAAAACAAATTGGATGCCTCTCATGAAAGCCTTCATTGTGAAAATCTCTTACAAAGGTATGATTTATGTAACAAACCTTATACTCTGGTCACGTCCATCCAGAAGCCAGTGGCCAAGAACTTCCTTTCCTAAACGATGAGAATACAAAAAAATAATTTCAAGAAAGAGAATCGTCATATTCAGGATTATAACCTTAACCTAAAAAGGTCTCCTTGTCCCAATAGGGGTCACGCTGTGTTTTATAATTATCAAATGGCTCAGCAGGGCTTGCCCTCTCTCTACAGTTTCAGTTGTTGACACGAGATCGTGCTTATTTCCAATAGATAACCTAACGTGTTGCATATGATTCTTTCTGATCGGAATGCAAGTTAAAGTGAGTATGTACAGAAGGCAATTCTGATTTGTTGCACTTTTGAACACTCACTAAAACCAAAATGAAGATCACTCTTCTCTTATGAATTAAAGAAACGTACGCCTAGTTCATTTATTGACTTTTCAGAGATTGCCCTGTTTTTCGCGAGCCAATCACACTTCAGAAAACACGTAAAACGCCTAGTGCAGAAAAAAAGAAGAAAGCGAAGAAAGAAAAGGTTTTTTGTATCATTAAAAAAATTAAAAGCAACACAGAAGTATTTGTTTACTTAAAATATGTCTGCTGAATTAATTGTGCTTGAGATTTATGTCAGAATGTGACAAGGATCAAGGATACCTAACAAACTAAAGTGATCTGGTAAGCTGAAGCCACTCTTTGAGCACTAAGGCCACAGGGTAGCGGGCATTACCCCTTAAATCTACCAAATCAAAGAGTGAGCCCAAGCATTAGCAGCTATGGACAGTTTTTTTTTTTGTTAAAAAGTAAAACCTTTATTAAATATTAACAAATAAAGAGTCTTAGTATAACTATAAGGCAAAAACAACTACACAAATAAACACAGAATATACGGATTAGTACTAACAAAAGAAATCACGACAAAAAAAGAACGCTTAAGGAAAAAGAGTCCAAAGTTCAGATTTCAAGTAGGAAAAAAAAACACAAACAAACAAAAGAAAACGTTCAAGACAGAGTTCAATTCCTTTTCCGTCTCGTGGATTGTTGAATCATATCGTCGGCTAACCAACGCAAGCGGTGAACATAATCCCGAAGAGTAAACGGAACATCAGGAGGAAGTCGAAGTAAGAGTTTTTCGGTAATAACCTGACCATAACAATCCAGCACATCTCAAAGCACAGAGTTCTTAGAAGCGGCCTCAGACAGCCTTTCAAAAATAGAAGGATCAGGAGGCTTAGACACAGGGGGCTTAGACAGAGGCGGTGGCGAAGACATAGAGGCAGTAGGGGGCTCAGAAGCCCCCGAACCAGAAGCGGGAGATTATCCACAAGTTCAGGAGGCACAGGAGGAGAAGATTCCACTATCAGTGACCATTTTCGGCGGAGGAACATCATTGACGGGAGGATCATCCTGAATAACACTAGCAGAAGGAGCATCAGCATTCTGTGCGGAGGGAGGATTTCCCTAACGCACGTCCGCACTCCCTGGCCGTGTGACGGGGCTGACGGCAGCGGCGACACAGGCCAGAAAGAGGACAGGCATGACTCCAATGACTAAAATCACGACAGACAGAACACTGAACAGGTTGACACGGGTACCAAACCCGACAGGGAAAACCAACCACTTGAACAAAATACGGGATATCTCGGGACAACGCAATCTTTGACGATACGGTTGCCATCACACAAAGACGGAAATGTATCATGCTTTGGACGGACAGCTGACAGGACATCCCCAAAGGAGGCAAAAAACATACTAACATCGTTGTCAGGGACTTCCACAGGAAGGTCCCGGAGGTCAACTGACACAACACTAGAATCGGCGTGAATGATACGCAGGGGCGTTTCACCATACGACAGACCACGCTGACTACATCATTACTGGCATCAGAGTCGTTAAAGGTCATGCGCACAACGCCATCACGGAGAAACTGCACAGCAGAAAGCTTTTTTACATCGAGCACTTCCAATTGGTTGTGTTAGAGCCTCACTGGAACCAGTCCAACAATACACATCGCCAGGAAAACTCACACTTGTCTTTTGTCATTGCTGTCATTAAAAATAAAGAAAGTGAATTTTTGCTTGTAAGAAAACGGAAATCACATCTCACCTTGTCTGCAACCATAAACCTCTACCCTCATTGATATGTGCTCATGCCAAGTCACTGGGAGAAAACGAATATAACGTGCCCGGATAGGTGGCTGTAATTGATGAGAACTGACAGTATTGCGGTCCATGTTCGCAGTAAACTCCTACACGAGAAATGGAGCAAATAGTTACAGATGGGACAAAAATTACTAATCTGTTGTCAGTACATGACATAGAGAAAGAGAGTTCTGGACCCGTCAGTCGAACACAAATCTTGAAAAAAGAAGCCATCAAACAGCTGAGCAGCAATCCAGGAAAAATTAAAAGTTAAATAAGATTGTGGAGAATTATAGATTATTTTGATAGCACTCAGAATATTTCACCTTGATGACGGCCTGTCCTTGCTCGCTATAGTTTTGGTAATTCACCCCATCGTTACTGTACTGCAATGTGTATTTTGTAACCCATTGGTTGTAATTCTGCGGTCTTCCTTGCGATGCTACACGAGTCACCGTAGTGTACGATTCTCTAAGATCAATCTGTAGCCATTGATTAAGGTCATTTGCTCCAGAAGACCAGGCACCTTTTTTGCGTCCTGATGCTTGAAAATGTAGTCTCCCTTGAACTGCGGCATGATTAACATCCCACTGAGACGAGGCACTTATTTGAGCATCTGTGATAGCGCCACTCTCCATGCCTAGAGCGTCTTGACAATCTATTGGGTTTAAAGAACTGAAGTTATAGCAGATAATTTTATTAACTTTTCTTGCCCAGAACAACTCGACTTCATGTAAGATGGCGCTGAAATTGATTTGGTATTGTGTCATGAAGTGTCGTTTGATGTGACTTTTTAAGTCGTGCCTGTCAGTACAGTTTCAGTTGTTGACACGAGATCGTGCTTATTTCCAATAGATAACGTAACGTGCTGCATATGATAATTTCTGATCGGAATGCAAGTTAAAGTGAGTACGTAATGAAGCCAATTATGATTTGTTGCGTTTTATTGTCACTCACTAAAACCAAAATCAAGATCACTCTTCAGGGGCACCCAACGAGCCAAAGCAGCCAAAAGCTGTAGAAAGGCATTTGTAAGTAACTTATGGTGTTTTAAGTCTGTTTAAAGTGATATTTTGGTTAGCTAGAAAATTTTGATCTGTTCGGATTACCTAGCTGAAATGTTAATTGCCCGAAAATTTTAGGGAACATAATCTTTCTTTGAGAAAATACTGGCTGAAGTTAACTTTCTAAGAAACCTTTTTTTCTTTCCGAAAATGCTAGCTGACGTTTTTTACTGCCAAAAACAGCAATAACAACCTTTCCGAAAACCTCAGGGGTTATGATTTCCACATTACGAATCTTTTAGGCCACGTTTCACTTACGAAACTCCGAGTTCACTCTTTAGTCGACGCTGATAGCCTAAGGCCAACTACCCTCCACCGAACAGATATCTACCGAAACTTGTCGTTGGGTGCCCCTGACTCTTCTCTTATGAATTAAGGAAACGTACGCCTAAGTTCATTTATTGACTTTTCAGAGATTGCTCTGTTTTTCGCGAGCCAATCACACTTCAGAAAACATGTAAAACGCCTAGTGCAGAAAAAAAGAAGAAAGCGAAGAAAGAAAAGGTTTTTTGTATCATTAAAAAAATTAAAAGCAACACAGAAGTATTTGTTTACTTAAAATATGTATTCTGAATTAATTCTACTTGAGATTTACGTTAGAACCGTGTGAGCATTATATCAAGGATACCTAGCAAACTAAAGTGATCTGGTAAGCTGAAGCCACTCTTTGAGCACTAAGGCCACATGGTAGCGGGCATTACCCCTTAAATCTACCAAATCAAAGATTAAACCCAAGCATTAGCAGGTCTTAGCAACCATGGACAGCTTCTTTTTTGTTTAAAAGTAAAACCTTTATTAAATATTAACAAATAAAGAGTCTTCATATATACAACTATAAGGCAAAAGCAACTACATAGATAAACACAAAATATACGGATCAGTACTAACAAAAGATATCATGACAAAAAAGAACGCTTAAGGAAAAAGAGTCCAAAGTTCAGAATTCAAGTAGAAAAAAAAAAAAAAAAAAAAAAGAAAAAGACAAACAAACAAAAGAAAAAGTTCAAGACAGAGTTCAATTCCTTTTCCGTCTCGTGGATTGTTGAATCATATCGTCGGCTAACCAACCCAAGCGGTGAACATAATCCCGAAGAGTAAACGGAACATCAGGAGGAATCCGAAGTAAGAGTTTTTCAGTAATAACCTGACCTTAAAAATCCAGCATGTCTCGAAGCTCAGAGTTTTTAAAAGCGGCCTCAGACAGCCTTTCAAAAATAGAAGGATGAGCAGGCTTAGACACAGGAGGCTTAGACGGAGGCGGCGGCGAAGACCCGGAGACAGCAGCGGGCTCATAAGCCCCGATCCAGAAGCAGGAGGATTATCCACAAGTTTTCCACCATTTTCCACCTCCAGCATTTTCGGCGGAGGAACATCATTGACGGGAGGATCATCCTGAATAACACTAGCAGAAGGAGCATCAGCATTCTGTGCGGAGGGAGGATTTCCCTAACGCACGTCCGCACCCCCTGGCCGTGTGACGGGGCTGATAACAGTGGCGACACAGGCCAGAAAGAGGACAGGCATGACTCCAATGACTAAAATCACGACAGACAGAACACTGAACAGGTTGACACGGGTACCAAACCCGACAGGGAAAACCAACCACTTGAACAAAATACGGGATATCTCGGGACAACGCAATCTTTGACGATACGGTTGCCATCACACAAAGACGGAAATGTATCATGCTTTGGACGGACAGCTGACAGGACATCCCCAAAGGAGGCAAAAAAAACATACTAACATCGTTGTCAGGGACTTCCGCAGGAAGGTCCCGGAGGTCAACTGACACAACACTAGAATCAGCGTGAATTTTACGCAGGGGCGTTTCACCATACGACAGACCACGCTGACTACATCATTACTGGCATCAGAGTCGTTAAAGGTCATGCGCACAACGCCATCACGGAGAAACTGCACAGCAGAAAGCTTTTTTACATCGAGCACTTCCAATTGGTTGTGTTAGAGCCTCACTGGAACCAGTCCAACAATACACATCGCCAGGAAAACTCACACTTGTCTTTTGTCATTGCTGTCATTAAAAATAAAGAAAGTGAATTTTTGCTTGTAAGAAAACGGAAATCACATCTCACCTTGTCTGCAACCATAAACCTCTACCCTCATTGATATGTGCTCATGCCAAGTCACTGGGAGAAAACGAATATAACGTGCCCGGATAGGTGGCTGTAATTGATGAGAACTGACAGTATTGCGGTCCATGTTCGCAGTAAACTCCTACACTAGAAATGGAGCAAATAGTTACAGATGGGACAAAAATTACTAATCTGTTGTCAGTACATGACATAGAGAAAGAGAGTTCTGGACCCGTCAGTCGAACACAAGTCTTGAAAAAAGAAGCCATCAAACAGTTGAGCAGCAATCCAGGAAAAAGTAAAAGGTAAATACGATTGTGGAGAATTATAGATTATTTTGATAGCACTCACAGAATATTTCACCTTGATGACGGCCTGTCCTTGCTCGCTATAGTTTTGGTAATTCACCCCATCGTTACTGTACTGCAATGTGTATATTTGAACCCATTGGTCGGAATCCTGTCTTCCTTGCGATGCTACACTAGTCACCGTAGTGTACGAATCTCCAAGATCAATCTGTAGCCATTGATTACCGTCATTTGCTCGAGAAGACCAGGCACCATGTTTGCTTCCTGATGCTTGAAAATGTAGTCTCCCTTGAACTGCGGCATGATTAACATCCCACTGAGACGAGGCACTTATTTGAGCATCTGTGATAGCGCCACTCTCCATGCCTAGAGCGTCTTGACAATCTATTGGGTTTAAAGAACTGAAGTTATAGCAGATAATTTTATTAACTTTTCTTGCCCAGAACAACTCGACTTCATGTAAGATGGCGCTGAAACTGATTTGGTATTGTGTCATGAAGTGTCGTTTGATGTGACTTTTTAAGTCGTGCCTGTCAGTACAGTTTCAGTTGTTGACACGAGATCGTGCTTATTTCCAATAGATAACGTAACGTGCTGCATATGATAATTTCTGATCGGAATGCAAGTTAAAGTGAGTATGTACAGAAGCCAATTCTGATTTGTTGCACTTTTGAACACTCACTAAAACCAAAATGAAGATCACTCTTCTCTTATGAATTAAAGAAACGTACGCCTAGTTCATTTATTGACTTTTCAGAGATTGCCCTGTTTTTCGCGAGCCAATCACACTTCAGAAAACACGTAAAACGCCTAGTGCAGAAAAAAAGGAGAAAGCGAAGAAAGAAAAGGTTTTTTGTATCATTAAAAAAATTAAAAGCAACACAGAAGTATTTGTTTACTTAAAATATGTCTGCTGAATTAATTCTGCTTGAGATTTACCTTAGAATGTGAGTTTATCTAGCGATAAACTTTTACTTAGTTATCCGAGTTTTAAATCTTAAGCTACACTAGGTGATCGTTCTTTTACCTGTGCTGCACCGAAACTGTGAAATGCGTTACCATTTTTCATAAGAAGCGCCAGCACAGTTAGTATTTTTAAAGCCAAGCTAAAAACTCACCTTTTCCGTCATGTATTGTTATCATAGTTGTTTTCATTATTATGAGTGTACTTTTAATTGTAATTTTAGCTTTTTAAATCATTGTAAGTTTACTCTTAATTGTAATTTTAGCTTTTTAGCCTTTTTATTCCGTTTTTAATCTTGCCATGCGCATTTGAACATTTTATGGAATGTGCGCATTATAAATGTTTTATTATTATTATTATTATTATTATTATTATTATTATTATATCAAGGATACCTTACAAATTAAAGTGACCTGGTAAGCTGAAGCCACTCTTTGGGCACTAAGACCACATGGTAGCGGGCATTACCCCTTAAATCTACCAAATCAAAGATTGAGCCCAAGCATTAGCAGGTCTTAGCAAAAAGAGTCTTACTAAAACTATAAGGCAAAAGCAACTACATAGATAAACACAAAATATACGGATTAGTACTAACAAAATAAATCACGACAAAAAAGAACGATTAAGGAAAAAGAGTTCAAAGTTCAGAATTCAAGTAGAAAAAAAAAAAACAAAAACAAAAGAAAAAGTTCAAGACAGAGTTCAATTCCTTTTCCGTCTCGTGGATTGTTGAATCATATCGTCGGCTAACCAACCCAAGCGGTGAACATAATCCCGAAGAGTAAACGGAATATCAGGAGGAATCCGAAGTAAGAGTTTTTCGGTAATAACCTGACCATAAAAATCCAGCATGTCTCGAAGCTTAGAGTTTTTAAAAGCGGCCTCAGACAGCCTTTCAAAAATAGAAGGATGAGGAGGCTTAGACACAGGAGGCTTAGACGGAGGCGGCGGCGAAGACCCGGAGGCAGCAGGGGGCTCATAAGCCCCGATCCAGAAGCAGGAGGATTATCCACAAGTTCAGGAGGCAGAGGAGAAGAAGATTCCACTATCAGTGACCATTTTCGGCGGAGGAAAATTTATGATTTAGAAGCAAGCCTGGTATTGTATGAGTGTATAGAGGCTACTGTTTGAGAAATATATTCAAAGGAAGATGGAAGAAGATTATAGTGATAGTGATACATGATGAGTGCATTGTCAAGGGTAACAAGATCAGTTAATTTAAGAATCTCTAATTCCTTAAAAAGAGGCTCAGAGTGTTCATCTGGTTCCGAAAAAGTTATAGTACGTATTGCTCTCTTTCGAAGAATTATTAGAGGTCTGAGAGTAGAACTATAAGTATTGCCCCAAATTGATAGACCGTAGGTGAGGAAGGGGAAAATAAGTGAATAACATAATTGAAGTAATACGTTTCTGTTTACATAATATCTAATTTTAGATAGTACTACTTAATTCATGTAAATAAGGTTTCCAGTTCAAATTAGAATCAAAAATGAGTCCTAAATATTTCACTTGATGATCAGTTTTAACAGACATATTGGAGATACTAAGATTCAACTTATGAGCTATTCTTCTTTGCGGAGAATGGAATACCTCAAAGCTAGTTTTCTTAATATTTAAAGATAATTTGTTAGCATATAACCACTGGCTTACCTTTTCTAGTTCTACATTTAAGTTGGTTTCTAAATTTAGAATGTTAGGATTATTAAAAAACAAGTTTGTATCATCAGCAAAAAGGTTAAATTCTAAGGTATTGGAACATTTAGGCATATCATTTATATATAAAAGAAAAAGAAGTGGGCCAAGCACTGACCCCTGTGGTGCTCCACATGAAACGGTTTGGTAATCAGAATCAGTGCCAAACAAAGAGACAAACTGTCTTCTGTTATGCGAGTAAGATGCAAACCAATCATTTGCAACATCTCGTATGCCATAATACTCCAAGTTGGTTAACAAAATTTTTATGATCAACAGTGTCAAAAGCTTTACATAGATCTAAGAAGATGCCACAAGAGTAAGTGCCATTATCAATTGATCTTTGTATCTTATCAGTCAAGAGGAGAAGAGCATGGGTGGTTGAATGCTTTGATCTAAAGCCAAACTGATTGTTGTGTAGAATTAAAAATTTCTCATGAAAACTAATAATTCTATTGTATATTAATTTTTCAATTAATTTATTAAATATGGAAAGTAGGGAAATAGGTCTACAGGCCGGCACCCTCTATCCATTCGAGCTAATCATCTGACTGGAAAACAGGCTTTGCGAGCTCGAGATTAATAGGCGCAATAACTTGCGAATATATAACACAGGACTGAATCAGGATGATGAATACATGCAACGACGGATCTGGGTTAGAACCGTGATCTCAGACAACTGCGAGGACTACAGCAATCATTCATTTGTTTCATCCGAAGTTCACGTATATCATTTATCACACATATTCACATTTCAGTGATTTCACCTTGTTCGCTATTTATCACAGTGCTCATTTGTTTTTTGAGGAATTTCAGCTTTTGTATATTTCTAACAAGAGCAGCAAATATCAACAAAACATAGCAAGGAAAACACTCCCTAATACTCGTATTTTGTCGTTTGGCTTCGACCGTGCCAAAATGGCTGCCTTTAAATTATTCTCTTCTTCGGTATAACAAATTCTTCAGAATTTGGATCTCAAAAACCAGATTGGTGATGCTGTTTTAAATACGAACAAAAGAATAATTTAAATCAGCCATTTTTGCATAAGGTCTATGACACCACACCAACGCCAATGAGAACTAATATGGTGGCTGTTTCGCATTCTTTAATGTATGCAAGGTTCTATTTTTAAACCATTTGTGACCATTTTCAGCTTTCCTTCACCTTTCCTGCCTTGACTATTGCCATATATTTCTGAATACAGCAAAGACTTCATTGATGTGAGATACCGGTATTATCCGAAACGGCTCTTCTATTGTCTTTGTAATTTAGGGAACCTATCCTTCTTTTGAAGCAAAGCCGCAATTCAGACTGGGTATGATAATTTTGACTCAAAAGTATTTTCTTGAAATACAAAACAATTACCATTTTGGAAACATCTTGAAAACTTAAAATATTAGCAATAGCAAGATTTAGTCAAAGATTTCATCAAAGTGTCTATAAGGCACTTAAAGCGAACCTCCATTCTTACAACCAAATTTTGTTTTGAAACGTTGCTATAAAAATTTACGTTTACAAAAAAAAATCGATATCATTATCATTATCGCCTATTTTCGCTTTCAAATTTCCCGGGTGCGGCCATTTTAGATTTGATGACGTGTAATGGTTGCAGCTATTGTCAGGAAGCAAATGAAGCAGAAAATCCTTTGTATTAAACAATAGGGCAACCATTACACCCACGCCCGGGAAATTTAAAAGTGAAAATAGGCGGTGATGATATCCATTCTTTTTTTGTACACTTAAATGTTATATCCACGTTTAAAAACAAAATTTGAAATCTAGCAATTAGTACCTACAATTTAGCGTCAATTTGTTGTAAGGTGGAGGTTCCCTTTAAAGGAGCAGTGTTACGGATCTCGCGCTTATGCAGCAGCGATACATCGATATATATCTTCAATTATCAACGCCATCCATATGGGACAGAGAAAACAAACAAAAATCTAGCCGCCCTGCAAAAGAGAAACACAGCTGAGGCTTCCATGTGTATTATAAGAAATACTGGCCGAAATCAATCCTACGGACAAAAGTGAAGATGGCGAACAGATAAAAAAAATTTGTTCCTCACTCGAGAGCATCACCGCGCATGCTCGGTTGTGACACTGCTACTTTGACATGAAAGGGTGAGAATGTCGAGGCAACTGAACTGAGTTCGTCTTGCGCCTGCTATGGTAGACAAATAACTCAGCGGTTCAATAAGTTCATAAGTGATTTTTTCCCCAGAATTGTAAGTAGTTATTGACTTCTATTCTGCGTGTACATTTTTTGCGTCGGTGTTTTGCATAAATCAAATTCGTGAAACAGCAAGAATAATTTGAATAAAATAATTTGGTAAATACGTAAGCATTGCAGGTTTTCTATAGCAACATTTTCTGATATAAAAAGCTATGGTCTCCATCATGTAATGACTTGAAAACCACCTAATCTTGAAAGCAATCATTGCTAAAATGTCATGTTGATCGAGTCCTGGGGCCTTGAAAGGAGATCTCCATTTATGTCGCTTTTTAAACTCCTGTTGTTTTGGTTCCCTTTTTCCGTCCGGTCGCGTGACTGCAAAGGGACATCAAAGGGACACCTCCAGCAAAACAATGATGGCTTCCTTAGCAGTAATGAAGACAAACGTATAGTGCCGAAAGCGAAGTCAAGGTTGCCTTTAAAATGCCTTCCTATTTCGCTTGAATTATTGAAAATGTCACGTATGCAATATTGTGTTTTGGTCTGCGAAGATATTGCTTTCTGAAATTAGGGAGATTTGCCCCTTGTTTCTCAAAACAAAAGTTATATGAACGATACTTAAGCTCACAAAAACAGCTGTTGAAACTCTGTCTGTGCAATTTTGGCGCCATTACGCCTTCCATTTCGTTCGTATCATATTCTAAACTGGTCCGTGGATATAATTTTTGTAGTAAATGGAAGAACATATATCTTTTCTCGCCACTTGCTGTCGTCTTTGTGCGAAACGATTAAAGGCCAAGGTTGATGTTGCCCACAAACAATCGTTTAAACAAGCAGGAGTTGTGGATGAAGTTTGGTATAATTTTCAATGCTGGGAGTGAAAAAACTCATCCATCCTGAACCTACCTGCGTGCAAGCGGCTTCTGTTTGGAGTACGCCGTGGCGCTACAGATCCAATTTCAGCTTACTACTTTACTTCTACCTACAAGTGAAGATGTTTATCTTTGTGCCGCCATCATCTGCCAACAGGTGCAATAAATTATGCCTTGTGTCAACTATTGGCGGCCCGAAGGATCAAAAGTAACACTACGAAACAGGTGACATAGCAGTAAGATTTCGAATTTATCTATTTATTCTAAATGCCTTTCTTTACCATAATTTCATTCCCTCGTTTACATTCAGAATCTAACGTTGAAGTAGATTTCAAGACGAATTAGTTGATAAAATGAATGAGGTGGCGTAGCGGATTGCGCTCCATACTGTTTTGAAGTGGCCGTACATGATGCCAGATGCAAACTCAAGTAAAGTCAAAGTTTACCTCTCTAAATCCTTTATTGTTAGAGGAGGAAAAGGTACTTATTTTAAATGGTATAATTATTGTTAACCCAAACCCATTTTCACAATGGCTACGTACGATGGTGCTCACTGACAACATGTTTAGCCTCTTATAGTGCTGAGATTGTAAAACGAAAGCGAAAGCTCCCAAAACACAATGTGCGTGGTTCTTCTGGAAGATTATGAAGCGAGGATGTAGTTTAGTGGTAAGTTAAATACTCCAGTTACTTTTAATCTGTACAGAATTAGATAACCTCACTAGCCTTGTTCTACTTCGTCAGAGAAGAGTCCGATTTTAACCCGATCTATATTGTCTGAACCGAATATGAGCACGTGTTTGCTAGTATTCCAGTATTCGTTCATCAACACAGGACAAGTACATCCTAAGCACGATTACGACGTGATAAGATGGACGGTCAAGGCATGTCAAGGCATGTCAAGGCATGTGCAAGCACGAAACGAGTAAAAAAATGAATAACTGTAAGAAAAGTTTTTCCCATGCATGAAACTTAAAAAAAGATTACAATGAAAAATAAAATAAAGAATAATAAATTTTAGGTGAACAAAATTAAAGAAATTGTTCTCCTCAGTAGATGCGTGACACTTAAATCAATACAAAATTTCAAAAATATATATATATTAAATTGAGAAAAAAGTGCCAAAATGACATCTTGTGAAAAAACAGAAACGTTTCGGGCATAGCCCTTCTTCAGTGTTTTGTCAGAAGATGTCATTTGGCACTTTTTTCTCAATTTAATATATATATTGTTTTGAAATTTTGTAAAGAATAATAAGACCACCTAAAACTAAAACTCGTACACGGTGAAAGCTTGTGATCAGTTTCCAGCTTGATTTTTGACATTATCAAAAAACGTTTTCCTCTTGTTGAAAGCATATACCAATGAAGGACAAAAAGAAAAAACGTTGGTTTCCGTTGTCAGTCTCCCCTCCCACGAGCAGCCCTGTCCAAGCCTCAAGAAAGCAAAAAGCAATGACTTACCGAAGGCCATGATCATTTGACTTGCAAAGATCTGTGGATGTAATAGAAAATAGGAGGGTTAAACTGAGGAGATTCGAATTAAACCTTTTATCTATACCATCTTAGCCGACGACATAAACGATGAAAATGATCTACACTGAGTACAGGTCAGCGAAGAATATGTTGACAAGAAATGAGTTGCTGCTAATACCCTCTTCAGTTGTAAGTGAAGAGAAGCGATTTGTTCCCGGAAGTTGAGCGCGGAACGTATGCTAAAATGATGTCCTCAAGTGGTGTTCATGAATTTAAGTCCCTCTAGATTAAGAGAAAAAAATGTAATCGGTGTGTGACTGTGTAATCGTGTGAAAAAACAATAAACACTTTTAGCTAACACTCGTGCCCCTTCAGCAATGAATCTCCTTTCCTAAATTGAAACATAACTTTAAGCGGTGTAGTAGACAGGACGCATTTTACCTCACACCTATGCGGCTGATGTAACATAACAGGGGCACCCAACGAGCCAAATCAACCAAACACTGTGGTAAGGCATTTTAAGTACCTTACGGTGTTTGAAGTCTGTTTAAAGTGATGTTTTTGTTGGCTAGAAAAATTTCATCTGTTCGGACTCCCTAGCTGAAGTTTTAATTGGCCGAAAATGTTAGGGAACAAAATCTTCCTTTGAGAAAATGCAAGCTGAAATGAACTTTCCACGAACTTTCTAGGGAATAATCTTCTTTCCGAAAATGCTAGCTGACGTTTTTAACTGCCAAAAACAGCAATTATGACCTTTCCGAAAACCTCAGGGGCTATGATTTCTCTATTGAGAATCTTTTAGGCCACGTTTTAGTAACGAAAATTCGAGTGCACTCTTTAATCGACACCGAAAGCTTAAGGCGAACTACCCTCCAACGAACAGATCTCTACCGAAACTTGTCGTTGGGTGGCCCTGGCATAAGGCAAAGGAAACTACAGTCGAGAGAACGCAAGGTTTATTTAAAATGGCCATCCTTTATAACACATGATTCCCAGAATTCCCATCTCCCCCAGCCAAGAAAAAACCAAAACGAATAGAATACCATGAAAACACAACGTAACAACAACAAAGACAACAATATGTCAAAATGTTTTTGTGACCCACAGAAGCATACAGTTCAATGTTCGACTATAGGTTAAGGCGTTCAGGTGGTTTCAAAATTCTTCCCGACCGGTTTGTCAGGACTTCAGGCCTTGGATTGAGTGGAGGGCCACTTTAGTCAGGTTGCGAGGTCGCTGCTTTCATAGCCGTCAAAGGGAATGGGGAGGGGAGGAGGGGGGGGGGGGGGTAAGGGATAATTGTGGTCTCTGTGGTCTTGGCGGTGTTTGATGAACCGGCTCTGAAATAGTGACGTGAGTGGCGACAGGGGCTGGCGTAGATGTATGATGTTCATCCTTAGCGGCTTTTGCTGTCGCAACTAAGGCCGGCAGAGCGGCTTCGTCGGAGCATGCCTTTTTCTGTAGCGAAAAAATAGGATCGGGACTTCTCTGTTTTTTCTGCAACTAAGCCATACCGATCTTGATCACTAATCTAAATTCGGTCACCGGGTTAAAGTTTTCGACAGTCTTTTTCTCTCGATCTATGACGCTTGTCAAAGTTGCGCTGTTGGCTCATCCGATAAGAGCTCTCTTTCCCTTCCACGATCTGGCGGTCTTCTGTCTCTGCATTGGGGTACAAGTTTGCTGGATTCGTGGGTTGCTGCATGCGTTCCCAGGCGGCGTCCCATTTGATGTTCACTGGGCGAGAAACCATTCTGTAGGAGGTACACCTATAAGTCAGTCTTCATTCTTTAGTTCATGAGCAGGGACTTTGCAGTGCGAATAGCTCTTTTAACTTCACCATTTGCCTGCGGATATTTTGGTGAACTTGTAACATGTGTGAAATGATTTGCTCCTGCAAATCATCGGAAGGACTCTGTATGTGATGCACCGGCTTGTCAGCTCTTCTATTTGCTTTGAGAAGCCTAGCCACCAGACTGATGTGCGTGCTCTTGATCTGCACGTAGTAATACGGAGATGGCCGGTGTGGATGCAGTCGAGGATTTCTAGTCACATACTCCTTAGAAATACAAGACAATCATCATACAGCCGTAGGTCATCCACGATCGTGAGGTGACTTCTGCTTTCCCAATATGGGCGTGTTAAGGGCTAGTGAGGCTTGTGAATTAAGGGGACGTCTTTAATGGCAGTACCATCGTACAAGGGCGCATTCCTCATCTATCTGCTGTGCCTTCCTAATCTGTTGCAATCGGTTTGCTATGGCAGGGGAGTGCGTTGTTGTCTGAATTGAAAAGGCCTCTACGTCTTCCACAAGCAACTTATTTTATTGCTCTGGCGGGCCCACGGGAGTACGGGAGAGTGTACTTTTGGGGACGTCGTGTTTTCCCGGTAAATACTGAACTTGACAGTTGGGTGGCAAGGTATTCTTTCTCAATGACGGCGTAACGCTTCTCTGTATCGCTGAGGGATTTGGAGGCGTAACAAATTGAGTGACGTTCTGCATTATCCTGAACATAAAATAATACTGCACCATTCCAGTGTTGGACGCATCTTCTGAAATTATCGTTGGGCAGTGTGGATTTTAATGTGCCAAGACTTCTGGGGACACGAGGCCTTCCTTGATCTCGTTAAAGGATTTTTGCTGTAGTTCGCCTCACATCCAAGCACTGTCCTTGCGTAATAACTGACGAAAAGGCTCGCTAAGATCAACCAATTTAGGGATGCATTTACCAAGGTGATTGCCATTCCCATGAACCGCTGTATCCCAGAGACATCCGAGGGGACTGGGAACAGGGAACCGGCCGTGGTCTTTGACTTGTTTTTTATCACTTGTATATAGTTTCTGTTTGTGTTACACTTTTTAATTTAATTGTACCTATTATTTTGAAAAGCCCTTTTGGGACGAATAAAGTATGTATGTATGTATGTATGTATGTATGTATGTATGTATGTATGTATGTATGTATGTATTGTATGAGCCCTACATAGTTAACGTTCAACACAAGTTCTCTTACTGAGCAGGAGAACTTGTGATTTTGTATCACTTAGACACTCACAGGGTCAGTAATCTGTGTCTATAATTCAAAGTCTTTAACTCGGAGTTGGGTGTTTCCTGGGCCACGAAGAATCTGGGATGTCTCGGTTTGTTCAATGTCTTGTTAACGAAAGGTTAATCCTTTTCGTACGTGTCCGCACATAAGGGCGTTCAATGTCTTGTAGTCAATGGATATTGTCACTTAGGACTGTCACTGCTGCTCCAGTATCGAGCTTGAAGTGCATGTTATGGCCATTCACTTCTATCTGCGCAGACCAATATTGCTTGTTACTGTCGATCTCTCCAAGGAGAGGGATTTCCTCTACTTGCTCTTATTCCACTTGGGGTACATTTCTCGGAGAAAGCTTGTTGCTGAGGCAGACGGACTGCATATGTCCCTTTTTGTGACAGTTCTTACAAATGGTTTCCTTAACTCTTTCTTGGATCCTTCGCCTCGGCTATGAAGAGGTTTGTTGTTGCCTAATCGTGAATGACTGACGTAATAAACGTCGGTTTGTGTTCCTCCCCACGGACAACTGTACGGGTTTGTTTTCTTGCTTCAGCTTGTCGGCTCATGCGAAGAGAGTCCGCGAGAGTGAGGTCTGATTTGGCTTGTCGGCGGTCCGGCAATGTACCATCGAGGACTCCGATGATAATTCTCTCTCTGATAAGTTCATCCTTGATCACGCGAATTCAGGGGACTTTTTAATATTTCTGCAAGGTAATCCTTGAGATTACCATATTCACTATTGTCGGCAAGGCGACATACGTCCTGTATAAAAGTGTCCTGGTATTCACCGGGGTTTTGTTTACGTTTGTTGAAGTGCCCTCGGTCGACGATCACGTTACGCCGGGTTGCGAAGTAGCCATTGAGGGCTGTTTTGACCTCTTCGTAGGAAGCTTTTATTCGTTTAAACATAACGTTTTCACTATGTCATCCGCACAGTCGCCCATGGTGTGAAAAAATGCGTACACTTGTTCCTGGTCTGATATTTCTTGAAGTTCTGAGGCGATGGGATAGCGATCAAAAAGTCGAAGCCAGTTTGGCCGCACGTCGACTTGATTCGGGTTGTTCACTCTTTCAAATTTTGTCGAAAGCGGGAGAGGATTTACAGGATCAGGCAGATTATCAGCTGCTGGAGGATTGTCGTTTTGATCATCAACACTATTTTAATTTATGACATTAATTTGATGGGCTGCAACCGCTCCCACCACGTAGTACTCAGCGAAGGAAACTATGGTCGAGAGAACTCAAGATTTATTCAAAATTGCTGTCCTCCACAACACATGGTTCACAGCATGCGATGGTAACTTATAATCCCACAGCTGACAATGAGAACCGCAACTGAAAGCGATGAACCTATCTTTGGTGTTTGGAGTCACTTAAGTCTCTAAAATAAAAAAAAAAACTATTTGGCATACAACAAAGGTCAGTGTATAGCTCGATCCGATAGCTTTTACGGCTTTGTTCCAGCATTGCCTAAAATCATGTGCGTGGGTCTCACGCTCCCAAAGATTTTTCTTCCGTAGTGGTTCGAAATGGGAAACAAATAACCCTAAAGATAGTCGAAAGCCGGAAAAGAGGACCTTGAAATCCTCCAAAAGTTATCAGGACGATTGTTTGACTGACTAACGCGCAATAACTATGGCCGGCCAGGGTAAGCACTTGCGAATTTTGCCCCTGATATATGCCGATAATCGTTGACATGAAAATATAAAATTAGCCAAAGGTAACTTACCTGTAGGATAATTATGATCCTCTGAGTATAATGCGTAGCACCAGGGATTCAGATTTCATTCTTTCACGACTAGTCACCAGGTCATCACGGTTTAAAGATCTTTGTTATGCAAATCAGATCCGTGTATAAAGGCACCATGTGGTCTTCACAAGTCGTCTTTTTGAGCGGGCAATACCTGAAACCAAAGATGCGCGAGGGGCACCCCCAAAGGGTGGGCTATAAATAAATGGGAGGAATCTGAATCCCTGGTGCTACGCATTATACTCAGAGAATCATAATTATCCTACAGGTAAGTTACCTTTGGCTAATTTTATATTCTCTTTCATATAATGCTCCGCCCTGCGGGATTCAGATTGAATAATTCAAAGCAGACTCCCGAGCGCAATAAAAAACATCAGGCAATGAATCCCTCCACAATGAGCACTTTATTCATGAAATAGAGACACAACATCAGTCTTCAAGACTACAGTGTAAGAACAGCCTGAGCAAACTGGCCAACAGTAGAAGTTTCTCTTTGATAGAACTTCGCAAAAGTGCCTGCGTTTTTCCAGTCAGCTGCCTTCAAAATGACATCTAGGGGAACTCCCAAGCTGACTGCCTTTGAGGTCGAAGCTCCTCTAAAGCTGTGACCCTTAAATATACTAGTATCAATTCCCGCTAAAGACAATACAGCTTTAAGCCATCTTGAGAGGGATGCAGATGAAATAACTTTGTAGGGCTTACCATATGAGATAAAAACTTGTGAAGAACTAAGTGACCGTCTTATACTCGCAGTCCTGGCTATATAATGCAACATAGTTGAATGAGCACAAAGTTTTTCATTCTCGGGAAAAGCTGGCAATGAAACTACCAAAGAAGACTTTCCAGGTCTGGATGATTTCAAGAGGCTATTAACTACAAACTGGGTGCCAGTGACAGTTGAATTCATAAATTCTATACTTAAAGCTGACAACGTTTGGCTTCTCTGAGCCGAAACTAAAGCCACTAAAGCAGCTGTTTCAGTGTTAACTGCTTAAGATCTAAAGCAGAAAGAGGAAACCACGACTCTAAGAAAGTTAACAAAACATTAACATCCCAGGTAAAACTATATTGGTTCAGGGGGACGGACATGAAACATCCACTTAAGTAAGCGAGCAATAATAGGATGTTTACCCACGGAATATCCATCTACAGGCAATAACATAGAGGACAATGCAGACCTGTAAGAATTAATTGTACTATATGACTTATTAAGGTCCTCAAATTGTTCTGTGAGAAAATCACAAACTGTCATTAGATCTGCTTGAAGAGGATTTCTGTTTTTTCTATCACACCAGCAACAAAAACATTTCCAAGCCGCCGAATACTGCTTTTCTGTTCCTGGACGCCATGACTTGAGCACATAGCTGGCAGCCCTTGGAGAAATTCCTCTGACCTCGAGGTTATCCGGGATACTTGCCACGCGGCTAGACGCATTACATCTTTGAGAGGGTGGAGAGTATCCTCCTGAGGCAAAGTTAGGAGCTTGTCCCACAGAGGCAGAAGGATAGGACGCTGGACCAATAATTGGAGAAGCTGTGGATACCAGTGTGCTGCTGGCCACCAAGGTGCTATGATTAGAGCATCTGAGACTTCTCCACTTTGAGCTTCACTAGGATTCTGCCTAACAAACTGAAAGGAGGGAAAATATAAGGTTTGAATTCCCTCCAGCAAAAAGAAAAGGCATCTACGGCCCAGGCTCCTGGATCTGGGAACCAGGAAACAAACGCTCGTTTGAAAATTGAGGAGTGAAGCGAATAAATCTAAATTAGGGACAAACAATGACTGTGAAACCCACTTAAACACAGTTGGGTGGAGTTTCCACTCAAGATTTTGATTATATCTCCGAGAGAGTTAGTCGGCCTGTATATTTGAACTACTTGGAATATGATATGCCTCTAACAGGCAATGATGTGCAAAGCACCATTCCCAAATAGATTTAGAGACTGCATGGAGGCTAGGAACCATTCCTCCCAAATTATCGCTGTATGCTACAGCAGTGCTATTGCGACAAAAGACTTTGATAAAGGCAGTTGTGTGAATGAACAAAACATTTCACACCAAGAAGAACTGCAGAGAGTTCAAGCCAATTAATATGCATAGCCTGCTCCTCTGAAGACCACAGACCACTACTCGTAACTCCCTCACAGATCACACCCCATCCTGATTGGGATGCATCTGTAGTCAAAGTCATCACTGTAGATGGTTTTATAATCCTAGATCCATTATATAAATGGCTGTTTAAAACAAACCAGTGAAAGCTATCTTTGGCAAGCTGGGACAAATAAACAATTGAATTATAGTCTCCAACACTGCTACTCAAGGCATCTAATTTACAGACTTCAAGATCACGGTAGTATAGCCTTGCTGGCTTAATGGCGGGAAAAGAGGAAACAATCAAACCAACGACATGTGCTAGTTCGCGAATGGAACATTGGGGTTTCTCCCAAGAGGACAATGTTTGCTCTTTTAACTTATTCAACTTTTCCTCTGGAAGAGAAACAGTCATTTCCACTGAGTCAATGACATAACCCAAGAATACCATCTTTTGTGAGGGAATAAGAACAGATTTTTCTTTGTTGATAATAAAACCCAATGATTCAAGGGTTTGAACAACAATAGCAGCCCCTTGAAAAGAAAGTTCACGAGAAGAGCTGATAACAGCCATATCATCGAGATAAATGACCAGTCTAATTCCCTTGTTACGAATTGACCCAAAAAAGGGCTTCAACACCTTAGTGAAAACTCTAGGGGCCGAAGAAAGCCCGAAGGGCAAACAAATGAATTTCAAAAAAGAGTCGAGTTCCACTCGAATCT
>JAEMWC010000197.1:367500-415000 GCA_016490735.1 Pachyseris speciosa
AGTAGTAGTAGTAGTAGTAGCAGTAGCAGTAGTAGTAGTAGTACTAGTAGTTGTAGTAGTAGTTGTAGTTTTAGTAGTAGTAGTAGTAGTAGTTTTAGTAGTAGTAGTAGTAGCAGTAGCAGTAGTAGTAGTAGTTGTAGTAGTAGTAGTAGTTTTAGTAGTAGTAGCAGCAGCAGCAGCAGCAGCAGCAGTAGTAGTAGTAGTAGCAGTAGCAGTAGTAGTAGTAGTAGTAGTAGTAGTAGTAGCAGTAGCAGTAGTAGTAGTAGTAGTAGTAGTAGCAGTAGCAGTAGTAGTAGTAGTAGTAGTAGTAGTAGTAGTAGCAGTAGCAGTAGTAGTAGTAGTAGTAGTAGTAGTAGCAGTAGCAGTAGTAGTAGTAGTAGTAGTAGTAGTAGTAGTAGTAGCAGTAGCAGCAGTAGCAGTAGTAGTAGTAGTAGTAGTAGTAGTAGCAGTAGCAGTAGTAGTAGTAGTAGTAGTAGTAGTAGTAGTAGGAGGAGGAGGAGGAGGAGGAGGGGTAGTGGTGGTGGTGGTGGTGCTGGTGGTGGTGGTGGTGGTGGTAGTAGCAGTAGTGGTAGTTGTAGCGTAGTGGTGGTGATTTTGGTGGTGATGGTGGTGACAGTGGTAATGACAGTGGTGTTAAGCCAGGTTTCCAGTCGATCACTGATCGCGAAAAGTTCTGCGATGGTCTGTGATCATATGGAAACACGCTTCTCCGATCGTTTGCGATCCTGTGATCGTGATCGCGGACGATCGTAAAAGATAGAACCATGTTCTATCTTCTGCGATTGTCTGCGATCTGCAATAGAAACACAGCCCATAATATGCCGAATTCAGAGCCATATTCCCTAGAAGCAAAGGAGGCGACTGTTTGTTGCGACGCTTACTATTGTCATAAACTCGTGCGGCCAAAAGCCAACACGGCAGCGTTGGTAACGAGACATCTATGGAAGTAGTTGCGCTGTAGTAGTGTGCTTTACAACCAAAACAGTGAAGCTTTTAAGGATAAAAGGAAAAAGGCAAACTGCTGGGCGTCCAATGTTCTAGTTTTGGCTTTTAGATCTTGAACTTCTGAATCTGAGGTCCAATGCGAAGTCAACGAGTTTAAAAAAAACCAGATTTTGTATACGGAGATGTACTCGAGAACTGAATATATTAAAAGCCCAACCACTTACGGAAAACACAAAAGAAGTTGTCTATAAATTTCTTGAAGAGAAACTTAAAACCGACCTCCCCGTGATAAAATCGAATTCCAAAGAGTGCACCGTTTTTTAACTTAGGAAAGCCAAACGGCTCAAGGCCCCGTCCGATTTTAGCAAGATTACTCTGTTATACTGGAAACGAATTACTGATGGATCACGCTCGGAAACACCTAAAGGACAAGAATCTACGTTTATTTGATGACAATCCGAAAGCGTTGTAAGAATCACGGAAAGGGCAGATGCAGAGACTACGGGAAGCTAGACGGAAACGCTTCAACGGATATTCAGTATTTAAAGCACATCCTGATAAACTCTTCAGTTGTCAACGGAAAGTACATCGCCCCAGGAAAACCGTTGGAGTAATCAATATCCTTTAATAAACATTACTTTGAATTCCTTTCCTTTATAGCGACTATACTTAACGATGCTTCCAAGTAGCGAGCTCTAACAAATTAAGGAAACCATCTAGCAGTCGGAGAATTTAGTCTCTTCCCAGTAGAAGGTTGTGCTATGTTTTGTATTTGTATGTGTGTTTACATCTGTCTTTATTTTTCAACGTTTTCGCGCTTGTTTACGTTTGTGCATAACATTTTAAATCTATATTGCTATGATATATTCCAGTTGTTAGACAGGTGCTCCCCTGACACCTTGCGCAAAGGGATTTTCACACTTATCTGTTACTATGACATAGGTTGACGACCTGTTAATTTGCTTCCTAAATGTCAGAGACCTGTCCAACAACAGAAAAAGAAGAGAAAATTTTCTCTGGTTAAAGAAAAAAAATCAATTTATTTTCTACAAGAAGTTCATAGCACAAAGGAGTCTCATAACTAAGTGAAGCACGATAGTCCGGATGAGGGTAGTCCTGAGAAGGACTGTTTGTGGTGACATTGACTGACGTTTCGACAACCTGAGCGGAAGTCATTATCAGAGTCAAGTGATTTGAGTAACGTCAGGAGATGGGATAAGAAGTCGTTGATGTGATTAGTCAACGAAGCCGTGATGTTATTGGTCGTCTGTCAGTTAAGCCGTGATGTTATTGGCTGTGAAGACTGTAAACCGCGATTGGTGCGTTTCGATCCGTCTTTTGTTAGTCAAATGTTCGTAGGTGTATTGTTAGTGAAATTAGTCGGTTTGTCGAATATTTGTCTGTTGTTGACATCGTCAATAAGCCGTTTGTAAGTTGCTGAACAATGGGCACTTTGCATTCACAGCACTTATAAAATAACACGCGACAACAAGTTAAGACAATTCAACTTTAAACTATTGCACAGAATTCTAGTCACTAATAAGGAACTAAAATACTATGGACTAACAAATTGTGAGAAGTGTTCTATGTGCGACAAGATCGATTCTATTGAACATGCTTTTCTTGAGTGTCAGCCGTTCTTAAATTTATGTGAGAAATCCATTCAATGGTTTAACGATTTGCATAAAACTAATGAGATTCTCACGCCTTTACAGATATTTTCCAATCTATCAACTCCAGTTTCTAATCTTTCTAATAATCATACCAAAGACCTGAGTCTTCTCCTGCTCTATTCAAAACAATATTATTATGTCTGCAAGACAATGCAAAAGAAATTGGACGTTTCGGAATTTATCTCTAAATTAAGTCTGCAACTAGAAATAGATAAGTAAGCTTGACGTAACCATGTGACCCCCATCCCCCCTTCCTTTCTAGAATCTTAATATAATATGTAACAGGTAACACGCTTTGTAAACGTAAGGCATTGTTAAACATATTCTATATGCGTAACGACCACTTGTAAATTTTTACTCATGTTCTGTTTATTTTTATTTCCTTAAATTGTTAACAGAAATAAAATTTTGAATGGAAAAAAACAAAAGGTGCGGGAAGCTGTTGACAACGGTTCAGTGGTGTCTGTTCTAAGTTAGTAATCTAAGTTAGTAAACCAACTTTCAAGTAAGATCGGTTGGTGGTAGTTAGTAAAGTAGGTAATGCACTTAGCAGAGTCCCAGTCGATTGTGTGGTTTGTCAGTAAATGGTGCTAAGCAATGTTATTGTTGATGTCACCATTTCTCGTTGCTTGTTTGTGTTCAGTCAGTCTTACGTTCAAATTTCTGCCAGTCTCACCGATATAAGTGGCCTGACAGTCGCAGCGTTCGATCTTGTAAACTGCTACCTGTCTGTCCTTTGGTTCGTCTTTGTCCTTAACGTTCGTCAACAGTTGTCGTAAAATTGTGATGGGTCTGTGAGCGACACGGATATTGTAAGGTTGTAGTATCCATGCAATGGTTTCAGACGTTCCTTTAATGTAGGGTATAGTCGCTGTAGTGACTGGTGTCTGGTTAGCGTTCGAAGTGTTTGGTTCTGTCCTGTAAGTGTTGCGTCTAACAAAGTCGCGGTTGTAGTTGTTCTTACTGAAAACGTTGTATAAGCATTTGCGTTCGTCTGCAAAACTGTCGCGTAAGTCGCAAACTAGTTGCGCTCGTCTCGTTAAGGTCCGTATTGTCGTTGCTTTGTGTGAAGTAGCGTTGTAAGATGATTCGTCTAGTAGTCTGTCAGTGTGTGTACGTTTTCTGTAAACTGTCGTCTGTATTCTGTTGTTCTCACGGCTAACCAGGCAGTCTACAAAAGGTATGTTACCATATTCCTCGATCTCCTTGGTAAACTGTATGTGGGCGTTCTGTCTGTTGAGGTATTCGTGAAAGTCGTCGATTTTGTCTTTGTGTACAGCTGTGAAAGTGTCATCCACGTAAAGTAGCCAGAGCGGTAAGGTTCGTTCGTAAGTCACAAGGGCTTGTTCCTCGATGTTTGCATGACAATCTCTGCTACAACAACGGAAACTGGTGAGCCCATAGCTGTTCCTTGCAACTGTTTGTACGTAGTGTTTGCTGTTGTACTCAAAGTAAGAAGACATAAGGCAAAGGTTCAATAAGTCCATTAAGTCGTCTTTTGGTAGTGGCAGTTGGAACGTGGAGTTCTTGTTGGAGGTCTCAGTGCAGTCTAGAGCCAGTTGGAGTGGAATACTGGTGAACAGTGATTTCACATCAAAAGACACTAGTTTGTAGTCGTCAGGTACTTGTGCTGTCTTGATGGCGTCGATAAAGTTTTCAGTCGACTGCAGTTTGTGTCGTGACTCGTCAGTCAGCGGTTTCAGTATTGTAGTCAGGTTTTTAGACAGTCAGTAAGTCGGCGAACCACAGAACGAGACTATGGGTCGCACAGGTATGTTAGGTTTGTGTAGTTTGGGCAGACCGTAAAGTTTCGGTGGTCGTGGTACGTGGCACCTCAATCTGTTGTAGTGTCGAATGTCAATAACGTCAGTTTTCTTAAGTGAAAGTAGTTTGCCGTTGAGTTTTCGCTGAGGTGCTGGCGTAGGGTCTCGCTTCCTGCACCTCACAAACGACTTATTCACGATTTTAACAACAGAGAAACATTCGACAAACCGACTAATTTCACTAACAATACACCAACGAACATTTGACTAACAAAAGACGGATCGAAACGCACCAATCGCGGTTTACAGTCTTTACAGCCAATAACATCACGGCCTAACTGACAGACGACCAATAACATCACGACTTCGTTGACCAATCACATCAACGACCAGAGTACTTATACCATCCCCTGACCAGGGCCGTACATAGCGGGGGGCAGCGGGGCAGTTGCCCCCGCCAGGAAAACCAAATGTTTTTTTTTTCTGACAAAGTGTTTGATTTTGTTGGGCAGTATTTCTTGTAGCTATATTGGTCCGAAATCTCAAGAAAACCGACTAATTGACTGAAAAATCTTCCTTCAATGTAAATTCTAAATAATTATTTTGGAGCATCTTTCGATGCAAAAGCCAGTACAAGTTTTCTTATGACAATAATGATTATGTAATTTGGGCTGCCTGGGCATGTGGTTTAGACTTTGGCGGGAAACAGTTGATGCGTGTTTCTTGCCAACGTTTGCAAAACGTTTCTTTATCAATCCGCTGGGAAAATGTCAATGAGAAAGATGTTCCCTTTGTACTTTCCCAAGATAACTGACAGACATATCGAGAAGATCAAGAACTACAAGCATCTAGCTTTCTCGTAGAAATCTAACTTTGACGCAGAGCTGGCAAGGTGAAAGATGAAACACGCGATAGAGCCAGAGTCAGAACAAGAGGGAGCAATGCCTGATTGCAGTCCGCAAGAATTTACCGCCATTCACAAGTCCGACCACGCCTGTCGGAAGCGTCAGTTGCGAACGCTCTTTCTCAACCCTACGCCGTCTGAAGTTATGGACTCAGTCATCAATGACAGAAGATCGATTAAGTGGTCTTGCTATGCTTTTAATTCATTGCGGAACGGACTTCATTCCCATTCCAAAAGAGATCTACGACTTGAAGTCAAATTGGAGAAGAATCTAGAACAGCCTAATATAGACTCGTTTTTGAGACTTGGTATTCTGACATCGAAACCTGCAATTTTAGCTCAGTTCCTTCAAGCCAATCTCTGTTCAAACTAACAAAGGCTTCCAACCCATTTTTAAAACCAAACTGCTGTTCACTGTATAGCTCGAGTTAAAGATGGTATATAAATCATCATTGTGTAGCAGAGACCTCGGGGGCAATTTCAAACTAAACAAGGTGTTTATTATAGTGTCATTATAAATCATGACAATTAAAAGAAGCATCAGTGTGGTTTATTTCCTTAAAGGTCTTAGAGGCAACCTCCTGTGTAGGGGTGAAAACAAAACGTCCAACTAGAAACCTTGTCTGTATACGGGAGACCCGCCCTTGTGAAGGTGTGCGGAGTTTGCTCCCGCAGACAAAGAATCCTAGGTACGGCCCTGCTGACGTTACTCAAATCACTTGACTCTGATAATGACTTCCGCTCAGGTTGTCGAAATGTCAGTCAATGTCACCACAAACAGTCCTTCTCAGGACTACACTCATCCGGACGATCTTGCTTCACTTAGTTAGGATAAGACTCCTGGGTTCAAACCATTTACGATTTTACACAATCTTAGCCGATGACTTACACGATGGAAGTGATCTACATTGAGTACAGGTCAGCAAAGAATAAGCTGACAATATGTTAGTTGCTGTAAATATCTCCTCGAGTGGTGTTCTTGAATTTTACGTCCCTCTAGATTAAGAGAAAAAAAATTGATCGGTAGCTGACTGTGTAAGCTTGTTAAAAACAATAAACACCTTTAGCTAACACTCGTGCCCTGACAATAATGAATCTCCTTTCCTAAATTGATAAATAGCTTTTATCGGGGTAGTAGAAAGGCAACATTTTGCCCCACCACTTTACGTCTGATGTTGTACACAGTATAAGGCGAAGAAAACTAAGCTCGAGAGAACAGAAGGTTTATTGATGGAAACTGTATAATCCCACATCGCTCCCCCCCCCCCAAAAAAAAAAAAAAAAAAAAACTAGAAAACTATCAAAACACAAAGTACAAAAGGCAAAGGCAAAACGGCAACAATATGTCAAAATGTTTGTGACCTCAGTCAGGAGGGCGCTAAAGATGTCTTTATTCTTCCTTTAAGCCCTCAAGGATACTAGACAAAGTACTTTGGAAACTCTTCGGAGGAGAGCTTATACCAAATGGTAGTCTGTTTAAAGAAAAGCGTCCTAACGGAGTGAAGAGGGTCATCTGTTGGTTCTGAGTTCACTTATTCTACTTGTTTATCAGCAATTTGTATGAGCCCTAGTTCAACAAAAGCTCTCCTAATGAGCAATGAACACTTCTGATTGTGTATCAAATAGACAGGCTCAGTAATCTGTGTCAAAATGTTTGTGACCAACACAGCTCATTGTTAGACTCTACATTAAGGCGTTCTGGTGGTTTCGCAATTCTTCCTGACCTGGTTGTCAGGACTTCAGGCTCTTGGATTGAGTAGAGGGATCCTTTCTTCTGGTTGCGGGGTCGCTGCTTTTATAGCCGTCTGGGAGGCTGGGGGTAACTGTGGTCTCATTGGCCTTAGCGATGTTGGAACTGGCTCTGAGTGGGGCTGGTGTAGATGTAGGCTTTTCATCATGAGCAGCTTTTCCTGTGACTACTAGGGCAGAGCGGTTTGATCGAAACATGCCCTTTTCAAAGTAGGATCTGGGATTTCTCAGTTTTTCTGCAACTACGCCGCCATGCCGATCTTGATCACTAATCAAAACTGGGTCACCTGGTTCACGTGTCCGCAGTTCTATTACTCTACGACGCTTGTTAAAGTTACGATGCTGGCTCTTCCGATAAGAGTTCTCTTCGCCTTCCACGATCTGGCGGTCTTCTGTCTGTACAACGGAGTACAAGTTGGCTGGATGAGTTGGTAGCTGCGTTTGCAGGCTGCGTCCCATTAGATGTTCAGTGGGCGAGTAACCATTCCGTAGGGGCAGACCCATCAGTCTGCCCTCCACGCTTGTAAGCCATGGTCGGCCCAGACTTTGCAATTGGAAACTCTTCGGAGGAAAGCTTATACCAAATGGTAGTCTGTTTAAAGAAAAGCGTCCTAACGGAGTGAAGAGGGTCATCTGTTGGTTCTGAGTTCACTTATTCTACTTGTTTATCAGCACGTTGTATGAGCCCTAGTTCAACAAAAGCTCTCCCAATGAGCAGTGAACACTTCTGATTGTGTATCAAATAGACAGGCTCAGTAATCTGTTTCTGTCTATATTTTAAATTTGCATGGAACAGACCTTTAACTCGGAGTTGGTTGATTCCTGAGCCGCGTAGAATCTGGGTTGTCTCGGTTAGCTCGATGTCATGTTTAGGGTTAATCCTCTTCGTGTGCGTCTCCACATGTCTTGAAGCCACTGGACATTGTCACTTAGGACTGTCACTTACTGCTGCTCCAGTATCGAGCATGACAATTCACTCCTCTCTCTGCAGACCAATATTGCTTGTTACTTCCTCTCCAAGAAAAGGGATTTCCTCTACTTGCTCTTTTTTCACTTTTTGTACTTTTCCCGGTTAAGGTTCAAGGGCGTAGCTGGAGGGGGGTCCCGGGGTGCCCGTGACCCCCCTCCCCTTTGTGAGCCTTTTTTAAGCAAACAATCTACAATATTCAGGTGGCAATCTGGTGAGCACTCTTTCTTTGACTAAGTGTGATCCCCCTTTAAAAAATCCTGGCTACGCCCTGAGGTTTCTTGCTGAGGCAGACGGACTGGAAATGCCCTTTCTTATGACAGTTACTTCAAATGGTTACCTTAGCTGGAAAACATCATTTGACGTGGTTCTGGTGTCCGCACCAAAAACAGGGACGGGCTTTATTGGATACCTCTTTCTTGGAACCTTCGTCTCGGCCACTAGGACGTTTGTTGTTGCCAAATCGTGAATGACTGACGTAATCAACGTCGTTTTGTATTTACTCCCCAGGTACAACTGTACGGTTTTGTTTTCTTGCTTCAACTTGCATGTCGGCTTATGCGAACAGCGTCCGCGAGAGTGAGGAGAGGAGATTAAAGGACGTTTTTTTCGTCCTCCGACGGGATCAAGCAAATCGCTGTGTTTTGAGATTGCTGCGTTTGTGTTCGAGGCAACGACAGATGAGAATGCTGTAAAGAAATCGACTATATCGTCCGTCTGTCTTGTGGTGACCCCACTTATGTCTTTAATAAAAAAACAAACCGACGGATTGAGAAGTCGCGGCGTAACAGCAGCCATTATCGGCCCAGAAAGTACCGCCGATGAACTGAATGACATCCGATTCGGCCGGTACTAGGCCTTTCCCGATTGCGCTCGTAAAATTCTAAAAAAGTGCTGGCAAAAATGGCAAAAAAGTGCTCAAAATCTCAAAATAGTGCTCAAAAAGTGCTGAAAGTTGTGAACAGTTACCTCTAAGCTTTTCGTAAATATGTCAATTTTTACTGAAGTAATTGACAATCTATTTTGAGTAGTGTTATTCGACAGGTTGTTACGAAAGGTTGATAGAATATAGAACAATAATATTTTTCAAGTTACTTAACATGGAACGACGAACGTAACAATGCTTTATCACGTGCATAATAAAATTTGAAGGCTTTTAATTCTGTCTATTTAGAGTTTTCGTATAACATTGTTAGACTCTTTTTGCCTTATTGTATCGTAGCATGACAGACACTTCCAGGTAATCTTGCAGAGCAGAGTCTTGCTGTGACGTAAATGCACTTGCAAGGAGACTGAAAACCCTTTCAGCCGCAGCAGAACTTGGTTGAATAAGCAGTAGTTTATTGACAAGTGCACACCAGTGTGGAAGGGTATCTCTGTGAGCAGCCCACCAAGTGACTTAGTCCTCCTCGCATGCGACGTTGACCCCATCAGCTGCAGCGATATACAGAGGAAGCTCTTGCGCTAGATTTGCTATTGTAGCGTCACTGTTGAGGAAAGGGAAATTCCTTAGCTCTTCCAGTGATGCTGCTGTCGGACGTGGGGCTTGCACTTGTACAGGGCAATTGAATCGTGCTGCTTTAAAAGCTCTTACTGTGTACGAAACTATACGCCTAATTTGTGCTGGTAAAAGTTCAGTCCGGGCCGAATACCAGCCTTTTGTGCCATTAACTGATTGTAGATGGTAACGTTGCCGTTGGCAATTTCACGAGCAACCGCCTCGGTATTAGGGTGGTGATCGACTGCTACAGCCTGTGCAACAGCTGAAAGACGCTCGTAGCAAGAAAAAATTAAAGGCCCGTCCCCTTCTAGGTAATAGGTGGCATTTATAAAATGCACTCCGGCATCGATAACAGCAGCCAACTCCAAGCGTAAGTCTTGACAGCTTAGGGTATCATCAAATATTTCCAGGAGATGCCCACGATTTGCTGGACAAATTTCCTCGTTCTCACGAAGGAAAGACTCGACATCCCCAAACAAGTCCAACACTTGCTTAAGCACCTCCCATTTACTCCACCACCGTGTGTCACTGAAGGTACGAATTGACTGCCCAGTTTTCTCTCTCCAAGCAAGCCTGGCATTGTAACTGTGGGAAGAGAAACTTATCCAAAAGCGGATAAACGAATCCAAGACTTGAAATTCAAAATGAGAGCCAACATTGTCTAAAGTGTGAGAAAAGCATACAACGTCAAAAAAAGGTCTGCATAAAAGAACTTCAGTTGTCTCAAGACAGTTCCATTCACTGATGCACCATCTCGCATCCCACCAATGATTGCCCCCGGATCAAAGTTATAGTCCACAGCCAAACATGACATCAGCCTTTGAGCCAAATGCTCTCCCTTAAGTGCCTTTGCGAGCACCTCCAGACGTAAAAGTCGCTGAGTCGGCTTCAAACCTTGCCGTATATAGCGCACTACGATCGCCAACGCCTCACCCAACCTGGCCGTCCCGTCAAAAAATGACAGAAGCCTCCTTTGCAACCTTTAGCTCCTCTTTTAAAGTCTCCTTTTCTTTATCTGGTACAACAGGTATAAGCTCACTATAAGGTGGGCACTACTGGTTAGCCTGTGGCCATATTTCTCGAGAAAGGGACGCATAGCGTAAGTCCTCCCGACAGAGCAGACTCGACAAGCTCATACCGATACAGTTGTATATCTGAAGGCAACGTTGATCCACTTGCATTTTCCCCTTTAGCCCTCTTCTGCGGGCATTCTTTGATGGACTGCTGTTCTGATTTATTTCTCTCAATATCAGCCAGGCCCTTCTCATGTTTCTTTGATTTCGTGTGTCTTACAATAGAACTTTTCTTATCACTGAGAACTTCGCTGCAGGCGTTACATCTAAGCCTTCCTTTTACCACGGCAAAGTGTTGGTTTGGGTACTCTTTGAGACGATCCCATGTACTCACATTGCTGGTTTTGACGCTTCCTCTTGGCTTGTTCTTCCCTTTGTTGATCGGAACTTTTCGCTTTCGTGCTATCGAAGCACTTTCTAGAGTACTTAGGAATGCTCCAGCAGTTACTGTTATTGTAATTGTATCAATCACTTCTTCGTCTTCAGTGCTATTGTTTTCCGACTGATTTAGTGCTTCCATTTGTGAGGGTCCCCCAGGGGGGGTCTGTGTTCCCGTGTTCCCTTCAAAATTTTAACTCTGTTCCCTTGTTCCCGTCCAAAATTACACCTTGTTCCCTTGTTACCCTTTCAAGATTAAATTTTATCTCTTATTCTTTGCATATACGTCCTAATTAACCAATCTGAACAAAACAAAATAACTGATTGAAGGTCTACAGTGTTGCTGATAAATTTTGATCATTATTTCTGTGATATTTTTGACTTTGTGAAAGTATTTCGTAACAAAAATTAAAACAAATCGTAATAGACACGAAAGATGGCAACAAAAACTTGCCAAAGAAATCAGAAAACAGCAGAAAATCTTCTATCACCCCCACGTTTATGTAAAAAACCTAGGGCCTTGTAATTTTTTGTGTTTGTTCCCCTGTTCCCTAACCTATTTGATGTTCCCTTGTTCCCTACGATTGTTTTGCTTTGTTCCCGTGTTCCCATTGCCAAATTTCCCGTGTTTCCTTGTTCCCCAAAAACCCCTAGGGGACCCTCATTTGTGCTCTTAAAAAACTAAAGCCGGTTACGAATTGTAAATAAATTCAGAAGTACAAGTGTAAAGCCTACACATCAGATGATTTAGAAATCTGAGATGACACACACATGATACATCAGCCAATCAGAAACTTCTGTTCTCACGCTCAGTAAGGATAAGTCCACGTGCCTTTCCATGACAACAGTCTTTTACATCATTAGTTATTCAAATTTATAACCTGGAACACGATTTTCGTTGCGAGCGACACACAGTTTTTGCGTTAAAATGTTTTAGAAGACATACGTTGCTCGAAATTTGCCCGAAATGTGAAATATTGCTCAAATGTTGCCCAAAGAGCGAAAAGTGCTTAAGGGTGCTCAAAATGCAAAATAGTGCTCCAAACTCAAAAAAGTGCTCAAAACGTGCTCAGCGCAATCGGGAAAGGCCTAGCTGGTACAACCTTGTGTTTGGAAGTCCAGAGGCTCTGTTGAATTCTTACAGAACTGCTTCTCGATCCTGGGTGTCGACCTCGTTAAAAGTTCGCTTGAAGAGTTAAGAGACGGCGACTTGGAACAAAGTTTAAAGTAGCCATTGAGGGCTGTTTTGACCTCTTCGTAGGAAGCAGTTTCTTCGTTTAAACTTAACGTTTTGACTATGCCATCCGCACAGACGCCAATGTCGTAAAGAAATGTATTCACTTGTTCCTGGTCTGATTCGTGTTGAGGTCCTAAGGTGATCCGTTCACTTCTTTCCAGGTTTGAACACAGCTGCAAAATTTGCGATTTTTTCGTGTTGGAGCCCTCTCAACCTCTTCTTCTACTGTTTTTCACTTTCTCGACGAATTTTCCGATTTTCGCAATTTTTCGCAGTTTTCGCAAAAATCGCAGTTTTCGTTGGGGCCCTCTCAGGCTCCTTTTCATCCTCGGAGGCCCAGGGGCAGATAGTCGGGACGGGACAAAGATTCGGGACAAGCGAAAGTTTACAAGACAGTAGGGAGAGCCTCTGGGAACATTCTTTATCGGACTCTTTCCAAAAGCTATTCAAATCCAGCTTCGTGATTGGGAGGAATGATCCTCGCAGTTGTGAACGCAATTTATGCAATTGCGAAAAGAAGCCTGAAAAAATTCAGGACTTCAACGGGGTTTGAACCCCAGACCTCGCGATCACCGGCGCGACACTCATTTCTTTCACTCATTTCTTTTCGCAATTGCATAAATTGCGTTCACAACTGCGAGGATCATTCTTCATTTGATTTCATTTCCGCAGTTCATATATGATTCATTTCATATATCATTCACAATCATTTCTTTCACGGGAACATATGAACCCACAATTGACCTGCTCCCAACGTCAGTGGCTTCATAGCTCAGTTGGTTGGGGCGTCTCGCCGGTGATCGCGAGGTTTGGGGTTCAAACCCCGTTGAAGTCCTGAATTTTTTCAGGCTTCTTTTCGCAATTGCATAAATTGCGTTCAGAACTGCGAGGATCATTCTTCATTTGATTTCATTTCCGCAGTTCATATATGATTCATTTCATATATCATTCACAATTTATTTTCAACTGGATTTTCTCAGGCCATTTCAAGGTCTCGCTCGAAACTGTGCTGAGCTGAGCTGAGACGCGACTTCGAGTCGATTGTAAGCAGTGGACGGTTCGATTTCGTGAGCAAAACAAAATTCAAGGTTGCGTTTCACTCGCCAGATCGGTAAACTTGCCTGGCCTGTGCAACAGAAATTCCATCGCCCCGAAAAGTTTCAGGAGCGGTCCACTGTCGGGTGTGGACAAAACCTGGGCCCAGGCCCATGGGCTACCCCCAAAAAATTAAATAAAAAAAAATAATTAATAAATAAATAGTAATAATAATAATAATAATAATAATAATAATAATAATAATGATGATGATAATAATAAAAGCTCATGCGTTTGTCACGTAACCCCTGTGTAGTTAGAGAGACATGAAAATATGATCAAAGATTACTGTAAGTGACTTACATTACAGCGCTCGCGCCCAGTTTATTTTATTTTAGTTATTTATTTTCTTGATGGAGGGGGGTGGGGGGGGGGGAGGTGGGGGCTGGGGGCATTTCTGTGGTTTTACGACCCAATTGTTTTTTGTCTTTGAGATCCCAAACAACGCACTTCTTGTGTGTTCTACTCCCGGGGGGTATACTCCCTTATCTGGGCTATATAGGTGTGTGCGGCCCCGAAGGGTATGGATTTTAGCCGTTTTTGGTCTGAAATAGGGTATCGATTTGTGCACTCCAGTCTTGAATTTGATACGTTTTTTCGAAGAAGCTACCTCTTCACCATAGGCTAAAAGACCATCAACAACAGCCCTTCTGTTTGTCTTTTTAATGTGTTTACGGCAACCGTGTACGGGAAATAGGTCTAAAATAGGGTAGGGAAAATCGCAGATTTTGGTCTGAAATAGGGTTAGGGTTTTAAACAGCTAATTTTTCTGGGAGTCTGGGAGTACCCCCTCCCCCCCCCCCCCTTGGGGTTCTACTGATGTATTTGCCGTGAAACACCACCGCCACCGCTTCGGCAGCACTCATGTTGTCCCAGATGTTTTTTATTTTTGTTTATTGTAGGACATAGTTTTTGATTTTTATTGTTGTGTTTCATTGTTTCTCCAAGTAAATGACTGTGACTGATTTATTACATACGGTGCTTATACGTGTCCGGTCTGTGTTGATCAAACTCTTGCATTCTGCTCTTTATACGTGACGAAAGCATGAAATTTTATCATTATTATTATTATTATTATTATTATTATTATTATTATTATTATTATAGTGAATGATATATTAAATGAATCATATATGAACTGCGGAAATGAAATCAAATGAAGAATGATCCTCGCAGTTGTGAACTCAATTTATGCAATTGCGAAAAGAAGCCTGAAAAAAATTCAGGACTTCAACGGGGTTTGAACCCGTGACCTCGCGATTCCGGTGCGATGCTCTAACCAACTGGGCTATGAAGCCACTGACGTTGGGAGCAGGTCAATTGTGGGTTCATATGTTCCCGTGAAAGAAACTGCGAGGATCATTCTTCATTTGATTTCATTTCCGCAGTTCATATATGATTCATTTCATATATCATTCACACTCATTTCTTTCACGGGAACATATGAACCCACAATTGACCTGCTCCCAACGTCAGTGGCTTCATAGCTCAGTTCAGCTCCAGCCACATCCCACAAGCTTTACGTTTTCATTGCTTGTTTTATTGATATGTGGGTACTTGAGTCTGAGCACTAGCTATGCCATGCTGATGAGGCCTAACAAGGCCGAAACAGCTGTCCATGGCTGCTAATGCTTGGGCTCAGTCTTTGCTTTGGTAGGTTTAAGGGGTAATGCCCTCTACCTTGTGGCCTTAGTGCCCTTTAGAGTGGCTTCAGCTTACTTGATCACATCAATTTGTGAAGTATCCTTGTCACTCCAGCCACATCCCACAAGCTTTACGTTTTCATAACCTGCATCGCACAGGTCACATTTAAATTGGTAAACAAGGCATTGTTGGTTTACAACCGGCAGCTTGACTTCACGCAGTTTAAGGTCTTGCTCAATCTTGTGGCTAACAAACACAGGCTGAATGGTCACTTGGATGGGTCTCAACATCACGAAGATGTTCTCGGAATCGGTCACCTAGTCGTCTTCCTGTTTCGCCGATGTATAACTTTTTGTATAATGTACAGGTTATGCAATAGATAACATTTGCGGAGGTACACGTGAAGCGATCAGTGATCTTAACAGATCGCTTAGGGCCTGATATTTTGTCAGTGTTTTGAATGAAAGAACAAGTTTTGCATCGCGAGCGCGCGCTTTTAAAAGTGCCAGGCTGTTCAGTTGTTTTGAATGTGCTTCTAACTAGAAAGCTACCTACATTTTTGTCGCGTTTCAATGAAATCAGCGGTGGTTGCGAAAAGATTCTAGCAGTTTCTGGATCATTTTGCAGTATCTTAAAGTTATTAAGAATGATGGCTTTAACTGGGTTATTATGCGGGTGAAATGTGAGGGTGAATGGATTCTGTCATTCTTTTCCTTTTGTGACGTCTGTAGTGCTGACTGTCACGATCAATCTGCTGGGCGCGGTGATGGCCCGATTGAACCACAGAATTAGGATAGCCACGTTTCTCGAAGAACTGGCAGATTTCCTCTGATTTGTTGGAAAAATCAGATTCATCACTACATAGACGTCGAAGTCTAAGAAATTGAGAATAGGGAATGGCGTTTTTGACATGAGATGGATGTGAAGATGAATACAACAAATAACTTTGAGAATCGGTGGGTTTGTAGTGCACACTGGTACATAAACCGTTGCCGCTGATAAAAACTTTGATATCAAGAAAGGCCAGGGAAGTTTCCGAAATTTTCCAGGTATATTTTAGAGCCGGATGAAAGGAATTAACGGCGGTTATAAACTGATTGATTTCCTTATTGCCAGACGAAATTGTGCCGATACAGTCGTCAATGTAGCGACCGTAGAGTTCAGGTTTAGGACCGTTGTACTGATTGAAGAATTGGTACTCGACGTAACCTACAAAAAGATTGGCGTAGGTAGGTCCCATTTTTGTGCCCATCGCTACACCATTAATTTGCTTGTAATAGTTGTCAGCGAAAGAAAAACAGTTAAGTGTTAAAACTAGTTCAGCTAGGCGGAGTAGCGTTTCCGAGCTTGGTTCCTTGACGGTGCGTTGATGGAAAAAATACTTAAGTGCTTGAAGACCTTCGCCGTTTGGAATGACAGTGTATAGAGATGTAATATCCATGCTGAAAATTAGTTTGTCTTCGCCGGTGAAATTAAAATCGCGGAAAATTTCAAGTGCGTGTTGACTGTCTTTCATGTAAGATGGCAAAGATTTGACGATGGGCGCCATAATCTTGTCTAAATAGCTAGAAATAAGTTCGGTAGGGCAACTACAGGCAGAAACGATAGGTCGACCCGGATTGTTAGGTTTGTGGATTTTGGGTAAAAAGTAAATGCACGATGTTTCCGGAGTAGTGATGATGAGATTAGTAGCGGTAGCCGGCAATTCTTGTTTGACTATTAGGTCCTGAATCGTTTCTTTGACAATCTTTTGGTTGGTGGAAGTGAGATCTTTCTCGACTTTAGCATAAAGGAGGTGTCAGAAAGTTGCCGCAAAGCTTCTTCTTTGTAAAGGTCGGACCGCCAAACAACTACCGCGCCGGCCGATTTGACGATTATATCTATCCGCTTGCTAAGATTTTTGAGCGCCGCCCACTCTTCCGAAGAAAGGTTGGAAAATTTAGAGTCACAATTGAATTTTAGTTTTTGAACGTCACGACGGCATTTTTTGATGGAAAAATCTAAAGAGGCTAACTGGCCCTCTGGGGGAGTCCATTTTGATTTGCGAACATGAAGTGTTTCAAAAATATCTTTGTCAGAGGTGTTAGAATCATCTTCTTTGTCGTGGAAAAAAGCTTTTAACTGAATGCGGCGAAGGAATTTTTCGACGTCTTCCTAAACTGAAAATGTCTTGCTTAACTGAAAATCGCAATTGGAACAAAATTGACGTTTGATCCTCGGTATAAGAAGACACGAAAGGTGTGCGATATATAAGCTGATCGCCGATTGGGCAGAAAAAAAATTCCTTGCCAGAAAATTGCCGCCCAATCAGGAAACTGTATTTCAATGGCCTCTGGAACGAGTCCGATAAAGAAATGTTCCCAGGGGCTCTCCTGTTCGTCTTGTAAACTTTCGCTCGTCCTGAATCTTCGTCCCAACCCGACTTTCTACCCCTGGGTCTCCGAGGACTACAGGAGAATTTTCCAAATTTCGCAGTTTTTTCAAAAATCGCAGTTTTCGTTGGAGCCCTCACAGCCTCCTCTTCTACTGAACATATCTCGATCCGATAGTGCTCAAACCCTCGAAACCATTTTGGCCACACGCCTGCTTGATTCGGGTTCAGTGTTCGCTCGTTCAAGCGAGAGAGGCTTTACAGGATGACTCAGATTATCGGCTGCTGAGGGATCGTCGGGTTGAACACCCATACTGTTTTATGGCGTTTGATGAGATGGAACCGCTGCCACCATGTAGTCTAAGGCGAAGGAAACTATGGCTGAGAGAACGCAAGGTTTATTCAAATGGCCGTCCTTCACAACACATGGTTTCTAGCATGCAATGGGAAGTTATAATCCCTCAGCTGATAATCAGAATCTTAACTGAAAGCCATTAAACTACTATCACTCAAGTCTCTAAAAACCAGTATACAACTCGATCCATCGATAGCTTTTACGGCTTTGTTCCGAAGCTTTGCCGCCTAAAATCATTTGCGTGAGTCTCACGCTCTTAAAAGTTTTTTTCCTCCATAGAGGTTCAAAATGGGCAAGAAATAACCCTAAAGATACTCGACAGCCGGAAAAGAGGACATTGATATTCTCAAAAAGTTATGAACGACTGTTCGATTAAAGCGCGATAACTATGGCCGGCCGGTTAAGACGGTTAAGCACTTGCGAATTTCCGATAAACGTTGACATAAAATTCATTTGACTACTTCTCTTTGAAAGAACTCAGAGGTACAAGCTCGCAACGTTTATTCCGTTAAAGAAGCTCGGTAAATATTTTTCATTTTACGTGCGTGTTGTTTCTGGCAATGAAACTTGATACATGAAAATTAAATATCGTGGTTGCCTGGCAAGTGACAAAAATCTTTTTGTTTCAGCAAACAGCTTTTTTTTTTACAAGAGCCGTGGCTTCATTTCTGATTAAATTGCATTGGAATAGGCCTTCGTAACTATATCTCAATTTAGTATATACTAAAACAGTGCATAGCGTTGAACGCGCGCTCTGATTGGCTAGTCAAATTCCGAATTTCGAAAAAATGGCGTCCCGGTTTGCTTCCGTGACAAGCGAAGAAATCAAGACATCCAAATTAACGACGAAGCAGTCCCTGAAAACACAACGAAAGCGACTAAATTTGGTTTGACCGTGTTTAAAGGTAATGGTTTGTGTAATTCAAGCAGGTCGCTAACGGAAAGTTCTCGATCCTTACGGGCAACCGGTCTTAAACTATCGCAAAATTAAAGAAATCTGAAAAAAGCCAGTTTGTCTGGACAGATAAGTAATTCAGGAGACGGAATCTTTTCCTACCAATGAGCAACCTGCTGCAACCTTCAAAATTTCAAAGATCGCGATCTAATGGATTAGGGATTTATCACGACGCCATGAAGGTCTATCACAAACAACGGATGAGTGAAATATATTTTCAAGCTAAGGAGGATTTGTAAGGTTACCCCAAAATTTTGTTACCAAAAGAAGACCTTTTGTAAGTTTGCAACGGAGCTGTATTATTAAATATGTGACTGATCATCGCAGTTATGAACACTACAAAGAATAGTTTCAAAGTAAGGAGTCGCTTCAGTTATGACTTTTGGTTGGTACTGACCGTTGAAAGTAATATCCAGGCGGCGTCCATCGTCACCTTTCTTCCTATTCGCTTGTTTTCAGCGCTAGGCAGATTAAACTGAGGAAAGAAAGCAATCAAGCGAAATGAATCTAAAGCTCTTTCTCAATTGGTGCACCTGAATAGTAAGAGATTTTTCTATGTTCTAAAGGCATGTACGAAACCCTAGCACGCAAGAACAACGGAACTTGATCAACTGGTTCAAAGAAAGAAGGCTTACACCTGGCAATATTTTCCTAGCTTGTTTCCTGAGGGAAAGATTTTCTAAGGCAAAACTAACAAAGTTGGATCCGAACTTACTATTGACTACCATCAAATATACAACTTCTACCTTTGCGTTCCCCAAGAGGGCAGCTGCCTTGTCCCTCCTTTGATTTGGGGAAACGAAAAAACCGACGTTTCGTTGTCATCATTTTCGTCAACTAGACTATTAAAGCAACAAAATAACTGTGCGAGTATAAAAAGCGTCGGCTAATTTTGCATAATGAGGAATTCGAATAATTCATACCAGTAGTTTGGCACGAATCGAGTCTGACTACACGGTTTCAACTGTCCAAAAAACAGCATCTTGTGCACGTAAACAATCAAACTTGGTTGGGAATTTCTTTAACACGCAAAACTGCCTTAGGGCCTGTTTATATGGTCTCGGGTACCCGAGACAACCCTCCCCCCGAGTTACCCTGGGCGAGCTATTTTTCCACTTATTTCTTTGAAAAGTTCTACCAACCGCTTACATGAGATGGGCGAGACAACTCGGGTGGGCGAGACAACTCGAGTAGGCGAGTTGTCTCGCCTCGGCAGGTAGGGTAACCCTGGCAAGCGGGACAACTTTTTCTCATGTAAACACTTTGTCTCGCCTACCCGGGACGAGACGGGCGAAAATTAAATATGCGCGTATGCGAAAAAAAGTTATTTCGGTCCAATTTTTGAGTTAAAAAACGCAAATTTATTTCAAGGAATTACATTTTGAAAGCCAGCATTACCCACAGTGATCAGATAGAGCGGGGAAGAAACTAATTCGGAGCTGAGTACGAAGCTAAGTTATGTGACACGTTACAAACTTCGAATTGGCTGATGGCTCACTGGTCCTTTTATAAAAAGAAGTATCGAAGCAAAAATGAACCTAGGAAGGAAATTTTCAATCAATATTGACGATATTCAATCAAAGAGCGACCAAATACAAAGAAAGAAGGGCAAATGAGGATTTGTAATTTTGAGACGTGCCTTGAATAACTAAGTAGGGTCAACTTTGTCTCGGTCACGCAATTCTCATATAAACGCTCGGTAAAGTTGTCTCGGGTACCCGAGACCATATAAACGGGCCCTAGTGGGTTTGTACATAGATGAGGAATTGACTGCCCACGACTTTTTGCGATACCGGTGTAGAGCTCTACCAACTGAACTACGAAACCAATAAAATGACTAGATAAGTTGCACATAGAAACATGAACCGTTTTTCTCTAGACAACGAGTTACGATTAATATAGCAACCTATAGTCACACTAAGACAGAGTCGAAACAAGTGAAAAAGACTAACAATTTAGGTGAAGCTTTCTCCTTACTAGCCTAGCCAAAAAATAATTTCGACAAGCATACCCTTTACATACAATTGTTCGAATGCGTCACATTAAAATCGTGGATTCAAAACAAAGACAAAATTGTTTAAGACTCGACAATTTCTTACAAAAAATACTATGAAAAGTCTGAAAAACTCACCTGAAAGGTTTCAATCGATTCCCCCCGTTAGAAGTTGAACAGGCCTACGCCACTCGTAATACATAGAGAAAACCATGCCCTGAACTGACCCTGAACAGCTGTTGTTTGTAATTAGTTCAACACAGGAACACAACAAAAAGTTCGCTGCTAATTCATGTTAGGCAAAGATCAGTCGACGTGCATAAATTGTCGCTAACCAAAATGCCATGAAATTTGACTCTCCTTTACACTCATGTAGCTCTCCGTTAAAAGGGACCTGCATCAACAATACGTTTTCCTACAAGTACCTGGGCGTTGACCCAGCTAGACCCAAATCTGAACCTTACATCATACTTTGATAAAACCAACACGAAAGCAGAGTTACCCTTTAAGACCAATTCGCCAGTCCATCGATCAAAAATGCGCTGAGACAATCTATAACACCATGATTCTACCAATTTTCACATACTGCGGTTCACTTGGTCAAGCACCCGAAAAAGTCTGATAAAGAATATTGAACGACCAAGTTTAGGAATCAATGGGAACAGTAATCTGAAACTTCCATCAGTAGAAAACATAATTAAGCCGGCTACAGACGAGCAAGTTTTCCTTGACAAGTGTCATTGACAATTTTTATTTGCTCATGTTTATGAACGACAAGTTTTCTTTGATAAGTTTTGCCTTCACAAGTTTTATTTGCTGGTGTGAACGAATGAACAAATTTTCTTTGACAAATATTCACTGTAGCCAGAAATTCAATTACACAGCTGACGGCAAGTTTTTTGAGAAGTTTTCCTTGTTGACCCGTACAGACGAGCAAATTCTGCGATGTGTCAAGTTTTTCGTTGACAAGTCCACTTGTTCAAAAACTAGCATGCTAGTTTTTGAACAAGTGCACTTGTCAATGAAAAACTTGACAAGTTTTTCTTTACACACCAGCAAATAAAGTAACTTGTCAAGGAAAACTTGCTCGTCTGTTATCGGCTTAATGTTTGCTCTCCCTTTAAATCTTATTTTCAAAGACTGGATCATTCTAAGTCTACAAGAAACAGCGGCTAAAGTCTGCCTCGAATTTGGGAAAAGAGTTTTTGCTATCAAGGAGCTTTTTAATGTATTCCCAATTGGACTTCGATCTTTAACTTTGAGACTTATTTAAGAGCACTGAAAGCACATTTTAGTTAATCTATGAAACATTTTTCTGTCTTTTTAACCATAGTATAGCTTTTAGCATTTTATCGTATAGTCATAGTCTAATCGGCCCAGTCTGGAAAACGGCTTGAAAAAAAGTTTCGATCTACTGTCTCCGTTAGAAGTTGACCACCGTAACTATCGTACGCCGTTCGTAATACATACAGAAAACCAAGCCCTGAGCAGCTGTTGTTCGTAATTAGTTCAACAGAGGAACGGGATGAAAAACACAAAAATCATTCATTCATGAGAGGCAAAGATTAGACGACATGCATAAATTGTCACTGATCAAAACGGAAAACGGCTAGAAAAAGGAAAAGGTTTCAATAGATTCCCTCCGTTTGAAGTTGACCACGATAACTAGCCTACGCCGCTCGTAATACATACAGAAAACCAAGCCCTGAACAGCTGTTGTTTGCAATTAGTTCAACACAGGAACATAATGAAAAAAACAAAACTCGCTAATATTACACAACATTCGTATTCTCGGTATTGGACTGGATCTAGCATGAAGTGGAGGCTAACGAGGGGAAATACATTTACATATGAAAAGATTCCCCCGCATGAGCCTCCACTTCATGCTAGATCCAGTTCAGTACCGAGAATACGAATATTGTTTATTCATGTTAGGAAAAGATCAGACGACATACATAAATTGTCGTTAATCAAAATGCCATGACATTTTATTTAGTTTTACTCTCATATAATTAACCGGTCTTCCATTCACTGCAAAACAAATATGAAATTTTATCTGTTCTTTGGAGGCACTCTTTATAATAATAATAATAATAATAATAATAATAATAATAATGATGATAATAATAATAATATAAAAACTTTATTAATAGCAATAAAAATTATACCTATTTACAACTATCATAGACTAAAAATTTTGATGAAATAAAGAAAATATTAAAAAATCCTAGAATACAAATCTACAAACTCAACGCCATAATTAGACTTTCTAAATTAGCGGACGCACTATCATAGGCAAAACTTTTGATGAAATAAAAATATTAAAAAGATCCTAAATTACTAATTTATAAGCTCACTTTCTAAAATTAGAGGACACACGCTTGGCAAGCGTTTAAGCGGCAGTAATCAATGAATCCCTTAAGAAATTTTGTGGAAGGGTGTCCTGGAGCCTCTTACGCATGTGTGTCCCGACCTTAAAATTTCAAAAGAAAGCAATGTTCTAATCCAAGTAATAGTAATGTGACAAGGTTCCTCGTTCTTCTCTGAGAGCTTCTAGGCTAGGCGTTTGAGGAAGCAGTTGCAGTCGGCTCCCATCCCATAGTTGGTTCCAAACACCAGGGGAGTGAAAGATCCCATTTCAACGTCCAGCACCCTCTGTTGGTAGTTCCCCTTTTTCTCCTCCTCTTGCTCCTTAACGATTGTGGATGTTGCTTTTCCCTAGTTACACTTGGAGTTAACATAACATAACAACATAACATAACATAACATAACATAACATAATAATAAACTTTATTTAAGTGTCATGTAACTTTAGCATGGTGTTGCTAATTGGGGACACCGTAACATAAAAAACAAAAATTATATATATATATATATATATATATATATATATATATATAAACAGTTAAAAAGACCGAAAATGGACTTTTATTAAGTCCATAAGGTGAAAGGGAAAACAACTGCGCACTCCAGTCTGCTTCTTTCGTAATTAATAGCTGTTCAGTATTTTCGGACGTGTTAGTTTGGATTTGATCGATACATTGAAATGTAAAAAAACTTAGGATTCTATTATTTCATCTTTTCGCAGACCTAAGAACCTCAAAGAAATTTTGGCACCTTCTAAGTGCAGTAAGAGCTCGCTTCAATCAAATACAGCATCCACAGCCGGCTGTTTCACATGTGATAAATCTAGATGCGATCTTTGCAAGAATTTCTTTGTCAACTCTCAAACTTTTTCTAGCGCACAAACTGGTAAAACCTATTTTGTTCGGCAGAAACTTTCGTGTAATTCCTCAAATGTGATTTATTTGGTTCATTGTAAGAAATACAATCTCCAGTATGTTGGATCGACCACCACGGAATTTAAAGTTAGATTTAGAAATCACAAATCGTCCATGAGAACCAATAAGAAGACTTGCGAGGTCGCCACACACTTCAACCGAACTCCGCACGTGCTATCGGACTTTACATTTCAATGTATCGATCAAATCCAAACTAACACGTCCGAAAACACTGAACAGCTATTAATTACGAAAGAAGCATACTGGAGTGCGCAGTTGTTTTCCCTTTTACCTTATGGACTTAATAAAAGACAAGAATTTCATTCAAAAAACCGCATCCATTATACTTAATTTCAGCAGAGTTTGACAATAGGTTGCGATTTTCTTAAGGTGCGTATTGCCAGTGAATTTATTTTAATATATTTTAACAAGTCAGTGTGTACCGACTCATTAATTGTAATCTTTAGCACTTGTAGTTGTTTCAGCGCTCAGGGGCCCTCTTTTCGGGATTCTGTTATTTTTGTGCTAGCTAGGTCATTCAAAGGCTCTTTGTTGGGAAATTATTACTCATTGTTTAAGGGCCCTCTTTAGGGATTTTGTTATGATACTGACAGGTATGATGATTCAGAGGCCCTTGATGGGGAACCTGTTGCGCTGCGACAATTACATAACATTTATCACTAGTTCTATTATTGTTGTTATTCCGCATCCTGTTAATTTGCCGTAGTCGTTTCATACTTTTAGTACACCTATTGTTTTTCGTTTCGTTGTCTAAGTTACGTAACCCGTATGTAATTTGTAACCATTGTTGTAAAATCATACTTAAGTTGTAGGTTTTTAACATTCTGTTTGTAACTGACGAAGGTCGAGAGACCGAAACGTTTTTTAATCATAAATTTTTAAATTTTTATCTTTTTTTGAACCAAAAGTTGTCCATTTTCGGTCTTTTTAACTGTTTTTTATCATTCGCCGAATAAGGACTGTGAATCATTAGTGATCCTTTTGGTTCTGCATCTTTCGTTGGCCCAGGAAGCGCTTTCAACCGTCTATATATATATATATATATATATATATATATATATATATATATATATATTGTAGAAAAGAGCTGTGTAGCCTAAACAGGCGAAACGAGCTAGCGAGTTCATGCCCCCACAGAAACAGATATGTGCTCCAGAACTTTAGAGTAACGCAACCAAGTCAAAAAGCATCTGTTACCTAGATACAATGTCTTGAATGTAACGCATCCCCATAGCAACCATTCATATTTTACTGTCAGTTCTGTTAGTTTTAATACTAAATCGTTGAAGTTGCCTGATGAGTGTGGTCATATAATTTTGAACCATACGAAACAGCACTGTCGCAATAAAACGATGATTATTCCTGAAGCCTGAACTCCTGTGAAGTGTAAGTGATATATATATATATATATATATATATATATATATATATATATATACCTAAACACAAGGGAAAAAAAACATTTTTAAGGACCACCTATATTTCGACTGTGTAGAACAGTCTTCCTCAGGGTGAATGACTGTTACAAGCGTTACACGCAATTATAAAAGTGCGGCTTACAAATCTAAACACGTGAGCGCTAACAATTATACCGGTAACAAAAAGCGCGTGCAATACAAACACGAACGCTAACGGTAATAATAGGCGCGTGCACTAGAAAAGCCTGACAAGAAATTAATTACGCGCGCGACTTCTGCGGTTCTGACAATAAAAAAAGTCACTTTCGTTAAGACCCTCCGGCGCTATTGTTCTCAATCTGTATGCCCATTGGCCCTCTTTCTCCAGCAAATTGTCTACACTACCATAAACTTTATCAATTATTTGAACTGAGACATCGTCCAAACCATTGTGTCCCTCTGTAAAAAAGTGCTTGTAGATTAAATCATCGCTGGCCCTATCTCCTGGTTCCAACCTTGAATGTCCCCTCAATCTACTTCTATGGTTATTAAATCTGAGCCTAAATTTAGTAACTGTTGATCCCACATATTGTTTACATATGTGGGATCAACAGTTACTAAATTTAGGCTTAGATTTAATAACCATAGAAGTAGATTGAGGGGACATTCAAGGTTGGAACCAGGAGATAGGGCCAGCGATGATTTAATCTACAAGCACTTTTTTACAGAGGGACACAATGGTTTGGACGATGTCTCAGTTCAAATAATTGATAAAGTTTATGGTAGTGTAGACAATTTGCTGGAGAAAGAGGGCCAATGGGCATACAGATTGAGAACAATAGCGCCGGAGGGTCTTAACGAAAGTGACTTTTTTTATTGTCAGAACCGCAGAAGTCGCGCGCGTAATTAATTTCTTGTCAGGCTTTTCTAGTGCACGCGCCTATTATTACCGTTAGCGTTCGTGTTTGTATTGCACGCGCTTTTTGTTACCGGTATAATTGTTAGCGCTCACGTGTTTAGATTTGTAAGCCGCACTTTTATAATTGCGTGTAACGCTTGTAACAGTCATTCACCCTGAGGAAGACTGTTCTACACAGTCGAAATATAGGTGGTCCTTAAAAATGTTTTTTTTCCCTTGTGTTTAGGTATATTTGAAACGGGAAACAGTATAAATACATTTTTGATGCTTGAGATTATCATATATATATATATATATATATATATAGACAAGGTTAATTTGGGAACAGAAATCAACAACTAAGTAATTAAGTGAAAATGTGGCTCAGCACATTTTCACTTAATTACTTAGTTGTTGATTTCTGTTCCCAAATTAACCTTGTCTGTTTGTAATTCTCAGAAATCTCTAATGAATCGCCATCCAAATGGGAATAGGCTGGTGATCCTAAGTTATTAAGGCAATCAGTTGCTAATATATCCCCTCTCTACCTTACTGTACTATATATATATATATATATATATATATATATATATATATATATATATATATATATATATATAATAGGTCAATCAATGTTTGAAGAATGGTTTTCGTGGAGCGCTCAACTTTTCAGGAGCTGTAAATATTCTTGTGTAAAGATTTCCAGACTTCAGAAGTGATTCATAATCGCTTTATTGCAACAGCTCTGTTTCGTATAGCCAAATACTGACTACACTCCCACTCCACACTCAGTATTTGGCTATACGAAACAGAGCTGTTGCAATAAAGCGATTATGAATCACTTCTGAAGTCTGGAAATCTTTACACAAGAATATATATATATATATATATATATATATATATATAAACCGAACAAGAACGATCCGTGTGGAAACTTTGAAAGTGGAAAGTCGGCTTAGTTTGGAAAACGGCTAGAAAAAAAAAGATTTCAGTCGATTCCCTCTGTTTGAAACACAAGTTGGCGGATGTACTGAACACGTTTTAATATCATGCACATGCGCCATGTAGAGACCGCTGGCGAGGTATAACAAATGCTACATCCCCCCAAACAAAATGTTACAAAGAAACCACAGAAAAAAAGAAATGTAACTTAACAGCTGAGCTTTGACCAAGCAAACTGCCCTTAACATGTAAACTGAACAAACAAAGTCAACACTCTCTCGAGAATTTCACATAGTCTTTGAATCTCACAGGCTCTCGGATTGTTCTACCAGACAGAGTGATAGTAGTCGCAGATGTTTCAACTGGTTGTGTTGCAGGATGCTTAGGGGCAGCTGAAATAGACGTTGGCTCTGATCCTGTTTCCATTAGGTCATCATAAGTTGTGACATTTTGTGTTTGACACACATGTAATATAGCGGTTCTGGCACAGTTCGCACCCGCAAAAACATCATCACAATCCGCTAGATTAACTCCAGCAAGACGATTAAGATACACAACTCACATTAACCAAATCGCCTCGGCGTGCCGCTTCTCGGCGATTTGATTAATGTGAGTTGTGTATCTTAATCGTCTTGTTGGAGTTAATCTAGCGGATTGTGATGATGTTTTTTGTTCACGCTCACAGTGACCAGAACCGCTATATTACATGTGTGTGTTTTTGCAAGTCAGCACGCCAAAACCAATTTTTGTGCTTTATATACCCCAGCACCAAGCAGACCCGTTATATTTGTGCCACACCACACCCCCCATTAGAGAAAAGCGTGCACAGGGTATACACAGCAATGGCTGCTGCACACGTTGGGGAAGAGGTCCTCAACGAGTACTATGGCGAAGCTGCCCCAGCGGGGGGAAACAACGGCACGCCCGCCCAAGCCCCTGTTCGGGATGAGTTTAAAGTTTCAGCCACTAATTTTAACAATTGGCTGAATGTTTGGAGAATGGACACCAATCCTCAAAGCCCCTTTAGGCAGAGTATTATTAAATTTACGGAAAACACAATGCGCGACAAAGCTTTTGATGTTGTAAAGGTGAAATTGATAAAATCGGAAGTATTAAAGTACAGTTTGGAATGGAGGTACATTTTAAAAGGGAAAGGCAAAACGAAAATGGGGTCATTGAAGAAGAAAACCAAAGACACTACTTTCAAGACTTGCCATATGTTTTCACAAAGGCAAACCTTAACCAAAAATTTGACCTAAGATTTGACCTATTTGTTGACACGATAAGCGGAGATATAGATAATTGGTCTATGCGAGGATCAGGATGGGGTGTTGATAAAATCACAATTGCCTATGTTAATGTCGCAAGATATCAGCCTTTGAGAGGCGGTACTTTAATTCCGACACCACAAAAATTGGCCTGCAAAACAAAGCAATTATCAACGTGCAAAACAAAGACAACGAATGTTTGAAATGGTCACTGAGAGCTGCCCTGTTTCCAGCCGTTAGAAACCCACAAAGACCCAGCAAGTATCCAACAGAAGATGGTATCAACTGGGATGGCATTGACTTTCCCACACCTCTGAAACAAATTTGAAAAGTTGAAAAACAAAACCCCAACCTTGCACTGAACGTGTTTGGGAGGGAAAACAACGATGTCACTTCTCTCAGAATAAGCAAAAAAGACAAAAGCGTTCCAAGAATTAACTTGATGCTTCTTCATAATGGCGAAACAAGCCATTTCTGTTTTGTGAAGAGGCTTTCATCTCTGCTTTACGACCAAACAAAATATGAACATAAAAAATATTTCTGCGTAATGTGCCTGATCGGGTTCTCAACAGAAAAGATTCTCGCCGCCCACCAAAAACACTGCAACGGCGTAAACGGAACACCAACAAGAATTGAAATGCCCGAACCAGGCAAAAACATACTAAAGTTTCAAAACTTCTTCAAACAAATGAAAGCTCCATTTGTTATTTACGCCGACTTTAAAGCTTTGATTGAAAAAATTCCCGAAGACAAACGCGAAAGAACAGCCTGCACAGAAAAAACAAACAAACACCAAGCCTGTGGGTTCGCAGTAACATGAGTGAGAAGCGACGGGCAAAGCAGCAACGTTGCGAAATACAGGCAAGGCCGTGACGGAGAAAAAAACGCAATGGAGGTGTTTCTCAACAGAATTCTTGTTCTTGAAAAGAAACTGCGCGAAAGCCTGGAAACCCCAGCGCCACTAAAAATGACACCATACGAGTGGCGTAGATTCAACACTGCCAAAAACTACCACATCTGCAATAAAGGTCTTGTGAAAGAAGAATTTCTTAACTCAATGCCGGTGTGGGACAACGACACAGGAAAGTACTGCGGGCAAAGCCACAAAGGCTGCTTTTACAAAGCTTTGAAAATAATTCTGTTCGAGGAACCCAAAGGACAAAGAAAACCAAAAGACGGCATCGACAAATGGATCGAGAAAAACCAAGAAGAATGTCTTTTCTGTGGAACGCCACTTCTTTGCAAAAACTTCAGAGACGCTGTGAAAGATCATTGCCACATCACAGGAAGATTCCGCGGCGCCGCACACGACGCGTGCAACAAAAAACTGCGCATAAACCCCAAAACCATCCCCATTCCTGTCTTGTTCCACAGCCTGAAAGGCTACGACGCACACCACCTGATGCAGGCGATGTCGAAAGTGGAAGGAGCAGGGGAGCTGAACTGCATTGCCAAAAACATGGAGAAATACATCTCATTCTCTTTGGGGAACCTGCGTTTCATTGACAGCAATGCCTTTCTGCTCTCCACCCTCGACGCACTTGTGAAAGCAACACCGAAAGAGGCGCTTAAAATAACGAAAAGACTTTGCCCCATAGCAGCAAAACTCGATCTGTTGTGCAAAAAGGGAATTTACCCCTATGAGTGCATGGATTCATGGGAAAGATTTGGCGAAACGAGCCTTCCCGCCAAAGAACTTTTCTTCAGCAACCTTTCTGGCGAGCACATCTCAGACGAAGATTACCAGCACGCACAAAGGGTTTGGGAAACGTTTGAGTGCAAAACACTCGGGGACTACCACGACCTTTACGTGAAAACCGACGTTGTACTTTTGCCTGATGTGTTCGAAAACTTCCGCGATCTCTGCCAAAGGCAGTACGGTCTGGATTCAGCCCACTATTACACATTACCCGCCTGTCGTGGGACGCGCTTCTGAAAAAGACAGGCATCGAGCTGGAACTCTTGACCGACATCGACAAGCATCTCTTTGTGGAGAGAGGGATGCGCGGAGGCATTTCAATGGTTAGCAAGAGGTACGCGAAAGCGAACAACCCTCTGGTACCAGGGTACGACAAAAGCTAACCAAACACATTTATCATGGATCTTGACGCCAACGACCTTTACGGTTGGGCCATGAGCAAAGCTCTCCCAGTGGGCAAATTCAAGTGGAGCGGCTGGCTTTCATCACAGGACGAAATCCTTGAGAATAAAGAAAATGGCTAAAAAGGGTTTTATTTTTGAATAAGACCTCGAATACCCCCAAGAGCTTCACAAAGAACACAGCAGCTACCCCCTCGCCCCTGAGAAAAAGGCAGCGAAAAACGAATGGCTGTCCCCATACCAAAAGAAAATGATAGAAGACCTCAACCTCAACCCACCGGACTGCAAAAAGCTGTTGCTGACGTTGCAGGACAAAAGGAACTATGTGGTGCACTACTGCAACCTGCAGTTTTACCTGAAACAGGGCATGAGACTGAAGAAAGTCCACAGAGTGTTGGAGTTCAAACAAAAACGCTGGATGAAGCCTTACATCAGGATGAACACCGAGTTCAGAAAGAAGGCCAAAAGCACGTTCGAAAGAGACTTCTACAAGCAGATGAACAACTCTGTCTTCGGGAAAACGATGGAAAACCTGCGCAACCGCACAGATGTGAAACTTGTGCGCCCCCACAAGACAACCAAGCTCAGGAAACTGATTGCAAACCCCCTTTACTCAAGGCACGAGTTCTTTGCGAACGGTCTTGCAGGGATAAGGGATATAGGGATAAAACTGCTGATGTATGAATTTTTCTACAACATCTTGAAAAAGCAGCATGGGCAGAAATGCGAACTTCTGTACACAGACACCGACAGCTTTCTGCTCGAAATCGAAACAAACGATATTTACAAAGACATGGGGCCCAAAGGCTGCCTTGGCCAGCATCTCTTTGACACAAGCGACTACCCGAAAGACCACACGCTGCATTCAGAAACCACCAACAAAATGTTCTGGGCAAAATGAAAGACGAGTGTGCAGGGACCCCGATCGCTGAGTGTGTGTGTGTTTGCGGCCAAAGATGTACTCAATCATCAGAGCCGACGGAAAAAACATGAAAAGAGCCAAAGGTGTGAAAAAGAACGTGGTACGAAAGGAAATCCTGCACGAGCAGTACAAAGAAACACTCTTCGGCAAAAAACAATTAACACACGGGATGAACATTCTTCGGAGCGAAGGGCACACCATCTTCGGCATAAGCGTGAACAAGACTTCTCTTTCTACGTTTGATTCGAAAAGATGGATAGAAGAGGATGGAGTCAACACAAACGCCTTTGGGTACAACCCTCCGCCTACTGATGCAGAAATGGACGGAATTATGGAGCTGTTAGATAACATTTTCGGGTACAACCCCCCACCACCCACGCTGACTGAAGCCGAAGAAAAGGAATTGATGGATTGGTTAGATGAGATTTTCGGGGGGTACTCCGCATTAGGATATTGTCAACCATAAATATATGGACTGCAAGACAACACCAGAGTGGACCATGGTTCACAGAGAGCTGAAAAGGGAAGTTGCAAGGAGGGAAAAGCCAAGGTTCGTGGCTTCAAAGAGAGATGAAAGCTGTTTGAACTATTGGCCCAGCGGCTCACCCAAACCGTGAAAAGGGCAAATCCCAATGCACCTTCTTTTCATGAATTTTTTGGTTTCCCCGCGCTTTCAACATGGCCGGCATCATACAGCCGTTAGATGAGACTTTCTGGCGGTAGCTCCGTATTTGGAGGGACAACCAACAACTCTTCGCGCACGAAACTGCGTTTGGGCCCATCGTGCAAATAGTACAAAACAGGCGTGTCTGGTTTCATGACAGTTCTTTCAATCTTGAAGACTTTCAAAGACCAGACAGGATCTGTGGCTCTTTTTTTGCCGCCCTCCAACTCGCCGGGTTGGTAAAGATAGCGGACATTCACAAGAGGGGGGAGCTGTTTTTCGCGCTTTCCCACGGGTCTTTGATATGTCGTTGAAGGCTTGGAAATAACCGCCTTCTCTTTGATAGCAAACGCTGGCTTCTTTCCGGTCAGGCTTGTTTCCTCGTTGTTCAAGGATGAAACAACTTCTGGAAGCCGTTTCACCCACGCTACAGACTGCTGGCCTTCCTGCAAACGCATTTCCACAGCATACTGGTAACCAAACAGGCGCTCCACCAGCGCGCGGTTGAAACGCTCGACAATTGCCTGGTCTCGGTGAATTTCGGTGTTCCCGCGCCGGATATACGTTTTGTGGTTTTCCATCTCTTTCGTAACTGCACCCATAAATTCGCGCCCAGGATCCACCTGCAGCATTTCCGGCCATTTCAGAGGCGAGCGTTTGTAAATTTTGCGAAACGCTTCGGCCACCTCGTCAGAGTTTTTCGAGGTCAAAGATTGGACCTCTTTGTAGCGGCTGGCGACGTCGACAACCGTCAGAGCGTACTTGTACGCTCTGCGCCCGCGGGGAGTTTGTCGTGCGGCAGAAAGAGAAGGTCAGCTTGGTGCACCTTGTTGGGGGTGAAAACATCGAACTTCGGCCGAGGAATGAAGCGCGGAGCAGGAAGATACATCTGCCAAAGCGCCTGCTTTATCAGCCACTTTTTTGCGTAGTCCTCAGTTACCTTTGTAGCTTCAGCCAGTTTTTTTTATCGCGGCGAGTCCTTTCCAATAACCCCCTGGGCTGTAATAAACCTTCGCTAGTTTGGCGTCCATTACTACAAAAGGATTCACAAAACTTCAAAGGAAACGAAATGCAGCATAGCCCAAAGTGAGAGTCCCAGCGCCCAAAAGAACGAGCTCGCCCCTTTTTTTGCTGCTCGCTCGGCTGGTAGAAATCGGCGAACTTGGGCTCTTTCAGCGGAGTAAGAAGTCGGTTGGGATGCGCCTGGTTATAAAGTTTGAAAGCGTAGTCAGTGTTGGTGAAGTTCTGCTTGGCCTGCGCTTTGATTTGCGCGTTTGTCTGGATCCAGTCAAGGAGCTGGGTGCGCTGGCGGCTGTATTTCGCGTAAGCCGCCTGGTTATCCTCGAGAGCCTTGTAGTGTAGCTTTTTTTCGCCAAGCGCGGCGTCGTCGCCGCCGCCAAGTGCCTTCGCTAGATAATTGCCCCCAATGAAAGTGGCAGCATTGAGGACTGCACCACCAACCATGATCGCGATTGTTGCCATATTATACAAGGCCCTATTTTTTAAATCATCAAACCCTAGTGGGAAGTATTTTTTTCGTCAACGAGATATTGTTTGAGCGCGATAGCGCCCGCAGCGACGGCGGTGAATTCAACATAGTTCGTCGAACTACTGCTGGGGTCGGATATGAAATTCTCTATCAAAACCTTTTTCGCGACCCAACCAATGCCAGCAACCAGGGCGGTGATTGTCGCCGCATCCATGACCGTTTTGAGAAGCTTATTGTCAGACATGCCAATATAAAAAAGTCAAAAAGTTTAATTGGAAATTTTTATTACCTTAATTTTTTTAACTTTCCTTCTTATTTTCTGTTTCATCCTCCTTATTTTCTGTTTCATCCTCCTCATTTTCTGTATCCTCCCATACAAGTCTGGGGAGTCGGGCACGATTGAAAAAATAGTCTAACTTTTGGATTTTTATTCCACACCCAACGACACCTAAAAAAGCGCCAACAGCGCCAATCATGCTGCTGAAAAAGAGATCACGATTTCTGATGCATCTGTTACACATTGTTGGTATACACTGCTTGAAAACCTTTAAAAGAAAATTATTCCATTCGCCTGATCCCTTTTTTCCTCTACGGCATTTCAGGAGCGCGCTCGCTGGGAACAGGAGGGCTCGGAGCGCTTTCCTTATTTTCTGGAGCCAAAGACTTAAACCTCGCTTGTATTGCTTCACGCTGATAATAAACGCCGGCCGCCGCAACAATAAGGCCGCCCAAGACCAGAACGGTACTGAAAGAAATGCGGCTTGTGGCTTTGGGAGCAGCTTCCTGCTCCGGGGCGAGCTTTGCAGCCTTTTCGTCGGCCTTTTTGGATTTATTGTTTGCAATTATGACAGCGGCCTCTGTCGCGGCTTTTTTCTGCGCTTCCCGAGCCAGCCTTGTTTTTTCAGCCACCGCTTTGCCCGCAGCAACCCGTTTGGGTTCTTTTGGCGCTGTGTGGTTGGAGCAGGCGAAGTAAGTTGTTCATTGGACGGCTGCTCTGCCCGTGTTTCGACAGCCGGTGCTTCAGGTTGTTCGGCCGACATTGTGAAGATATTCAAACAGAAGAAAAGTTTAATTGGCCTGCAAAATACTGAGCAAGCAAAAAATGGTCAGCAGTTGCTTTGTAATTGTCAGTATTTATTCAGCATTTGTTGAGGATTTATCAGGAATTTGTTCAGCATGCGTCGCTGGCTCATGCTGCACAACCTTTAGGCTGGTGAAATCAATGTGTTTTGCGGTGATCAGCGCCGCGTTGGAGAGAGCAAGCCACCGGCCGAACTTCAAAGTAAGGCTGCCAGCCAAGCTGGAAAGCTCTTTTCCGATAATGTAGTCTTCTCTGAGCTCTTTTTGATGAGCTTTGATGATAAGCTTTTTGATAAGCTTTGATGTTATGATGTAATGATGGCGGGCGGACGCGCCTTGAACCGCTCCGCGACTTGAGTGCTCGCCTTAACCTTTATTTTGACTCTGGAGCCTCCTAAGACGTACACAGAGTTCTCTAACAGCCATGGGTCGCTATGCAAAGCGCTAAACCTGGATAGGGAGTGGTATTCGAGGTTTATTTCACGAAATTCAACTCAACGTTATTCAAGGTTCATTAGTGCGAGAATTTTAGCTCAACGTTATCATGGTATGGAAGCCGTTTCACTGATTCTTAAAGTTGAGTCAGCACCGGGCTTATTCGACACGACGCTAGTGGCCTTACATCTCCTACTGCTTGCTGGTGATATTTGCGAGAATCCCGGCCCAGAAACAAGATCTTTTAGTGGCGAAACGAGCAACTTATTAAATATTCCTGTCGTAATCTCGAATCACTCGAATTATTCAAGACCCTTCAGTAGACCTGCTACTCGCAACCTTGTTAATGTTCCTATTGTCAACGAAGAATACCAATGTGCCAGGAAGCATTTACGGATCTGCTGCCTGAATGCAAGATCTATTAAAAACAAATCGGCTGATCCCGCTTGCTACGCTAATTCAACTGGTGGCGAAACGAGCAACTTATTAAATATTCCCGTCGTAATTTCGAATCGCTCGAATTATTCAAGACCCTTTAATAGACCTGCTACTCGCAACCTTGTTAGTATTCCTATTGTCAACGAACAATACCGATGTGCCAGGAGGTATTTACGGATCTGCTGCCTGAATGCAAGATCTATTAAAAACAAATCGGCGGATTTCGCTTGCTACGCTAACTCAACTGGTGCTGACATTTTTGCTATCAGTGAATCATGGCTGTCCGAAAGGGATATGGCCCATAAAGCAGAGATTACGCTACCTGGGTACAAACTGTTTGAACAACAAAGAGTTGGAAGAAAAGGTGGAGGGATTTCCTTGTTATTGAATGAAACTATCGATGCGGGGAAAGTGGACAGTGGCGAACGCAGGTCGTTCGAATTTGGCAAATGGATTTTGAAATACGGGTCTAGTAAACTAAGGGTGATTGTGATTTACCACTCTCCCTATTCTGCCGCCCATCCTGTCACTTGTAGCGTATTTATGGATGAGTTTACGGCCTATTTGGAATCGGTTGTCATGTCTCCTGAGCCACTGCTGATCACCGGTGACTTCAATATTCGTGTGAACGTTCCCAGTGATCCAGACGCTGCCCAATTTCTAGAATTACTGACTTCGATGGGCCTTGAGCAGCACGTCGATAAGCCTACGCACATCTCTGGCCATACGCTGGATCTAATCATTACGCGGTGCTCGGACTCCTCGCTCTGTGTTAGGCCTATAATTGACTACTTGATCTCTGATCATTTTACTGTCTTATGTGATCTCCAGTTGGGAAAACCAGCCCAGAAGGTGAAACAAGTGTCCTATAGGAAAATCAAGGACATTGACAGGGAAAAGCTAGAGGCTGAATTGTCTTCTTCACAGCTCTGTCAAAACATTCCCGATACACTTGATGAACTTGTCAACAGCTATAACACGACCTTAGCTCAAGCTTTCGACCAGCACGCGCCATTGCGTACAAAAGTGATACGCTCTAGACCATTGGTCCCTTGGTTTAACGAGGAAATCAAGGTAGCAAGGCGGGAGAAGCGAAAGGCTGAGAGGACGTGGCGACGTACTGGCGCAAGGGAAGATATGTTAACGTACAAAGCAAAAAAGAACAGTGTGAATGCTTTGATGAATGAAACTCGATGCAAATTCTATAATGAATTTGTCCAGGATAATAGTAGCAATCAGCGCAGTCTATTTTCGGCAGCGAAGACGCTCCTCAACAAGGAAGACAATAGGGCGGTGTACCCCCCTGTGAATAATAACGTTAAACCGGCAAATCAGAAAATCGAGACTATTGGTTCCAAGCTAGACAACTTGCGCAAGGGCTGCCATGCCCCCTGATGACCACGCCCCAGTATCACCTCCCCCATTCTGCAAATTCAGCCTCCTTACGGAGAAGGAGGTTCTCAAACTAATCAGCAGCAGTGGAAAGAAAAGCTGCAATCTGGACCCCATGCCGACCCCCCTAGTGATGGATTGTATCAACGTCCTTTTACCAATCATGACGAAAATGATTAATCTATCACTCGAGTCTGGGTTATTCGCGGATGATTGGAAGTGTGCACTCGTTCTTCCATTACTGAAGAAGCCTGGGCTAGACCTCCTATTCAAGAACTACAGACCTGTTAGCAATCTGCAGTACATTTCAAAGCTCGTTGAAAAAGCGGTGTTTGAACAGATACACACCCATATGATGACTCACTTACTATACCCAGAGTTTCAATCATCATATCGTCAAAATCATAGCATGGAAACGGCTCTTGTCAAAGTTACGAACGATATCCTCATGATAATGAACACTCAAGAAGTTACATTGCTGGTCATGCTTGATCTCAGCGCCGCTTTCGATACGATAAATCACAACATTCTGCTAAAACGTCTGAACGAGGAGCTCGGGATATGTGGAGTGGCCTCAGAATGGTTTAAGTCGTACCTGGTCAGCAGAGGTCAGCGAATCTCCGTCATGGGATCTCTTTCAGAGAGCTTCAGTTTGGACTGTGGTGTCCCACAAGGGTCCTGTCTGGGCCCCTTGCTTTTTGTTATTTATGCATCCAAACTGTTCACGATTGTTGGGGATCAGCTCCCACACGCACACTGCTACGCTGACGACACGCAAATCTACCTGAGCTTCAAACCTAACAGTACAACGTCCCAGGAGGATGCAGTTCGTTCGATGGAATGTTGCATCGAGAAAATTAGGAGCTGGCTGATCCAGGACAGACTCCTTATTAACGATGATAAGACCGAGTTTACGATTATTGGAACTCGGCAGCAACTTTGTAAATTGCAGGCTATGAACATCAAAGTAGGTAGTTCAGAGATAGATCCTAGCTCGCGAGTTCGAAACCTAGGTTCCTGCCTCGATCCCAACCTGTATATGTGTGACCACATCACAAACGTATGTAAGACAGCTTTTTTCTACTTACACAATATCAGACGCATTAAGAAGTATTTAACGAGAGACAGCTTACTCAATCTGGTACACGCATTCATCACGAGCAGATTAGACTACTGTAATGCCTTACTGTATGGCCTTCCCAAAGAACAAATAGCTAAGTTGCAACGCGTGCAAAATGCTGCCGCCAGAGTAATAATGGATATTGGGAGGTATTCCCACATAACTCCGGTACTCTGTGACTTACACTGGCTACCAGTGCAAGCGCGCATTCAATTTAAGATTCTGTTATTAGCTTTCAAAGCCATTCATGGCCTCGCACCAAGATATATTAGCAATCTTTTATCTATTAAATGCAAGTCCTCGTATAATCTCAGATCCAATTCAGGCATTTTATTGGAGCCACCAAGTGGGAAGATGCTTGTAACCCTGGGTGGGCGCACATTTCAGGCGGCAGCACCGCATTTGTGGAATATGTTCCCATTACAACTACGCACTATTCAATCTGTAGAAGTTCTTAAGAAGTCAACCAAGACATTCCTTTTTAAGCAATGTTTTCTTGATTAGTGGTTAGATGTGCAAATGTTATTTTACCTTTTAGACTTGTAATCACCTTTTAAATTGTATTATTTCTAACTTTTTAACTTATTGGAAATATTCTAATTACTTGACTTATTGATTTTTATAGATTTTATTATGTAAAGCGCTATTGATCTTTTTTATTGTAAATAGCGCTATATAAGTAATAATTTATTATTATTATTATTATTATTATTATTATTATTATCTATGTCGACTGCCGCTCCGACCGCTTTGGTCACAAGAAAAATGAAGATGTTGATCAAGCTCTCGGTTGTTTTGGAGCCCACGTAAGATTCATACCTTTTTAAATACTTCTCAACCTCTTTGTCGGTGAGGCGCTTTACCTGCTCGTGCGTCAACTGCACGCCGATAGCGCCCTTGGCCTTCCCCGTCGTCACCAGCAAGGCCAGCTGCTCGCGAAGAGCAGGAATATCAGGGCCGTGGGCGGCCAAAATCATAACACCACCAGCCGGCGCGCCCGTTGCCTCCGCTTCCAGCATGTTTATAACTTCTGCTGCCAGCTCCTCTTCTGCCATTGTTATATTCAGCTCTTTTTTTAATTCGGAAAAAAACGGACTCCGAAGGGGTGCCGCAGGGAGAACACAAGGAAAGAAAACTTTCGCTCTTTCAGCTTTGAAATCATGCTTTTGTACTCCTCTGGGGGCAGGTCTCCTGCATAATCCTCAAAGATGGCCTTCATGGTCTTGGCCGAGGGGTTGTAAAAAAGAACGACCGCCGCAATGTTCTCCCGAAAAGACGCGGTGATGCTGGTGTACTTTTGGGTCAGCACCCACACGCTGATGCCGATGTGCCTTGCTGAAAAGGCGAGATGCACCAGCTGGCCTGTGCGCTTTTTTACCTCTTTCGAGGCGGCGCAGTCGTCAAGGATTATGAGGGTGTTGGTTCCCTCAAAAGCAAAAGTTACGATCCTCAACCAAAGTTCGACCTCGTGCTACTCGCATATTATCACATCCACCCGCGGATCGTTTTCCCCAAACCGGAAGAGGGTCTTGTTGTGAGCGAATGTCGGGCAAATAAGCACGATGAAGTCGAACTTGCCGCGGAAAGGGCCTTTGAGCTGGTCAACCATGAACCTTGTTTTGCCTGAATTTGTCGGCCCCACGATGAGAGCGTTAAAGGGAATGTTATCCGGATTCATGCTTCCGCCTCGGCGGATATATTAGTACTGCACAGAATCCAATTGCCGGTTCATCAGGTTGAACTGCAAGTCGCTGATTGTGAAAACATGGCAATTGACGTTTCCAGACCCACTGGCGGTCCGCTCGATCTCAAGCTGTACCCCGTCCTTCGTGTTGACAAGCCTCACCCCGCTTCTATGCATTTCCTGGGATGCAGTTGATCGCAAGTCAATGAGAAGCCCGAAGCGTTCACCTGTGTAAAATTTTGTTAAATCCATGTGTTGTGTTTCGTTGTCTTTTTAATGAAAAAGCGGCTCACTTCCTCCCAAATGTCCTTGCCGTCGAGGCTGTTTTTGTACAGTCGGTTGGGCGCGCCGTTAACCGTGACGCTTACTTTTTTGATGTCAGGGTTGAAAAACTTTTCCGAGTCCCTGGCACCCGCAGTGTAAGGTTCTATTAAAAGGAGAAGAATCCCTTTCAAAGACCTTCTTTGCGGATTAACCCTTAGGTTTATACGCGTTGCGGATCCTTTTGCAAATGTAACAACCTCTTCCCGATGCACATGGTCATACAGGAACTCCTTTCCATTGGAATAAACACTCTCCGCCTCGGTAGCCAAAGTTTCGCTTCGCATCATTTCGTATTCTATCTGGATGTTTGTCAGCTTGTACTTGAGTTTTGTGGTGTCTGAATCTTTCACGACATTATCAGCATTTGCGAGGGTAAATTCGAACACAAGGTTGTTGTAAAGTGCTTGGGGGTAAAAGACTCCATGGTCAGACAGGATCTGATGGTCGAGTCGGATACGGTACTTGTTCTTGTAAATGGTTTCCAGCTTGGTTTCAGCAGCGACACCTGAGGTGGGCTTGTCGCCGGCGTTTGAACGAATCTTGTTGAGGTTGTCGCTCTGGATGCCCTCGAGAATGATGTTGTCCCGCTCCTCCTGGGAAAGGAAAAGGTCCTCCCAGATTTTGAAAATGCCGTAACCGACCGTGTCCTGCAGAATGGTGCCCCCATACTTCACGACCAGCTTGTCAACCAGTGCCCGCGAGACATTTTGCACGAGATGGTTGTTTGCGTGGCCGCCGGTTAAATCTATGTCGAACAGCAGGGAAAGCGAGCCGGGGACAAGGACCTCGTTTTCATTAAGTTTGGGAACTGAAAGATAAAGAGTCTCACCGGGGCTGGCTTCACTGTTATCAAATGTTATTCGATTAACCTTGCGCTCGGCTTTCATCGCGCCTTGAGTTTTTTCTTTGTGCGACGGAAGAAGGTTTTCATGCGCAGCGGCCATGATTATAACCTGGAGTTGAAACGTTTAATTGAAAATTAATTTCACTGAGTATTATACGCAATGGCAGAGGGTGGGTATGACGCGGAAATGGAAGACCCCTTTTTGGGGAATAAAGATGATGACGATGATGATGAAGAAGTTGACAGAACACAGCCCTTCCAACCAGGATCCGCATCTACACCATATCATGGTGGCGAAGAATTTCCGATGCGGACTCATTTGCACGAAACGAGTGGGCTGCCGGACACGTCTTATGCTGAGACCTCTTTTGGCGGCGACGGCATTCCTTTACTTGAGGGTTTTACTCATCAAGATGACAAACCGGCTCTGCTTGAAAGAGCAAAAACTTTCATCAAAAAAAGGTTTCCCCGAGTGGATTTTGCAAAATTGGGCCCTATTGGTTTCAGTAAAAAACCCGGAAATGAGAAAACAATTGTATCATTGGGTTCGAAAGGCGGTGAAACCGAAATTTTCAAAAAGGATGGCAGCGGCCTTCTCAAAAAATTTACAGACAGGTTCAAAACAAGCCTTGGGCCAGAAGCTGAATCTCTGATTTCTAACGATAATGAAGAAATAAGAGAAACCCGGCAGAGCCTGAGAGAAGCAGAAAAACAACTTAGAGAAGCTGAGCGGTTGAATACACAAAAAGAAAAAGCAGCACAAGAAGTAAAAGATCCGAGAATAAGAATCGAACGAACTCAAGCAAAGATCGATTAACTCGGGGAATCGAACGTCGACAATGAATCGGAATTGCGCGAGCTGCAGCAGCAGACCAAAAACTAACGAGAAGATTTTGAAAACGCGAAAAAAGAGGTTGCTGCTTTGGAAAAACAGGCGAAGCAGCGGGCAAAGCAAATAGCACAAGAGAAAACCAGTATTGGCCGAATCAGGGCAAGCCTTGAAGATAAAGAAAGTAAAAGAAACGCTCTCGAACGGGGGATCAATGATACAAAAACCCTTGATGATCTGAAAGAACAAGAAGCTGAGATTCAGCGCCAAAACGAGCAAGATCAGGCAATAATCGACGATCCAGACGCCTCCCCTTCTGACAAACAAGCCGCGGAAGATAGGGTGGCCGAAAGAACAGAGGAGCTCGCGCGCTTGTAAACACAGATTGCGGAAAGAGAAGGGGCGCTCCCGCCTCGTGACAGGATCAAAGCGATTTTCAAAAAATACGGCGTTACCATTACAGCGATTGTTCTCGCGGCTGGTATAACGATTGGCGCTGTTATTGGCGCCATCACCAACTCTTTGAAAGCCCTCGGGAAGGGGCTGGGAAACGGCCTGAAAGAGATCGGCCAAAAAACGGCTTCTCTTCTGCCCGTCCTGCTCGGCTCTATTGTTTCTCTCCTTTTCAAAACCGCAGGCCAGGCCATCGGTTTTCTGGCTGAGTACAACTGGCTGATTATTTTGGCTGTTGTTGCTTTTCTGGTGGAGAGGTATGTTGAGAAGAATCGCTAGGTTCAGCTTTGCGCCGTTCCATGGAAAAGAGCACCACTCCGGCAAGGAAAAGGGCGCCTATCACGACGATTATTTTGTTCATGTTGTGGGAATCGTTTCCTGAACCTGCTGGCGGGGTTGGTTCAGTTTCCAGATTTTCCTTTTGTGGCTGTGAAGTTGGAATTTTTGGTGTTTCTTTGGCAGCTGCCTGGTGAATTGGGTTTGACGGGTGGCTGTCCGGCTGGTTTACCTTTGAAGGCCCGCCCGCCATCAAGTGAAGGGCCGCTTTTTTTGTGCCCTGGTTTACGTCGTTGTTTATCCCAAGACTCATTTCATTTGTTGCCTGTTTTAGTCCGTTGTTGTACCTTACCACGCTGCCTGTGTTAATTATCATGTTGCTCGGCATAAGCCAGGTGCCCGGACAAACGGCCAAATTCAGTCTGACTTTTGCCTCATCCACAGCCAACTGATAACGTTGCACGCTCTTGGCCATATCTGGTTGCCTTATTGCATCTTCCATCAAAACAAGAAACTCGTTACGCACCTCCACCGCGCGCCCTCCATCTCCCAGAATGCTACTTGTAACGTTTACCTGGGCTCCCAAAATGCAGTAAACAAATGCCTCTATTGACTGGTTTATTCTTGACAAACCTGCTGGTGTAAGACCGCTGGATTCATTGCGGCAGAACCAATCCGCTTGTCTTTCGGCATCGCTTTCGGGTTTTATGTAAAGAATCGCGTTCCCTTTGCTTGCGGAGCCACCTTCGTCGCTGAACTTATCGTAGCCGGGGTATTTTGCTCCGGTTTTGTATGGGCCTCGAACCCAAATGTAAACACTGCCCAGCCTGTGATTCTCACCTTTTGTGAAACGAAAATCGGTTGAGGGATCGATACCAAACTCATCGCAGATTCTTTTGTATGAAGCCACATCATATTTGTTGTTTATCAGATTAAAAGTTGGGTCGTCGGGCAAAGCGCTTATGTTTTGAATTCCACCCATTTGAAATAGGATCCGCCTGATAGTGTAATAGACGTGGAATTGATAAAAAGATCTTATCTGGGGCGGCAAACTAAAAGTTTTGTTATTTTCGAAAATCTCACGACCGATGCCGCTGCCGGTTGTGGCGCACCAAACAGCAAAGTTAAGCTGTTGATGCCAATATGACATATCTGGGCCGGCCAGCCATTTATTTGCCTCTTTTCCTGAATGATGAGTGAGATCCAGTTTTTGAAATATATCCCTTAATTTCGTTGAAAAGTGTTGGTCTGGTGTTAGATAAATATCGATTGGGCTACTGAATGTTTTTTTGCAAACTGCACTGGGGCGATTCGTGAAAGGATATTGCCGGAATGGGCAAATTTAGGTTTTTAAAGTCTTCTCTTATCATGAGCTGGTGTGGAAACCCCCAATCTTTCCCAGCCCCAGAGCCTTTTTCATCGCCTCGGGCCGATATTTTTTGTCTGAACCGAAAACGCTTTTCAGATAGTCGGGCCCCGCTTTGTACATAATTTCCGCTGTTGCCTTGTGGTGTTCGGCAAAGTTGGTTTCCGCAGCAAATTTACTCTTGTCGGCATAGGGGAATTTAGACAAAAACTCGGCCCAAGCCTTATCTTTTGCATTTTTTGAAATTTGGCGGGCCTCCGGCGTTTGGATCCACTGCAAAAAATTTGCCATCTTATTAAAGGGGTGATATTTTCAATGAAATGTTAATATGCGCTTAAATAAATGGTTGTGATCACCATTTCCACAACTGACAACCCCTGCACCGTCTATTTCGACGAGCCGGTTCCGAAAGCCGATTATGTCTGGCTTATTTCCTGCTCGCTTTGCAATTCTTGGCTTGATTTGAAACAGGCTGGGACAATTTGGTTTTTAAATGCCCATAATCAAATAAGGTCTGCCAAGGGGTTTCCCCCAGGAAATTACAAACCCAAAGGTCTGGCAAAAACTCTTAAATTATTTTTAAACAGCTTAACGCCAATGTAACCGCCGAGGCGAATAGCCCTACTGGCGCTGTGGTGATTAACAACCCTGAAAGCGAAAAACTTCAGTTTTCCCAAACTTTGATGAGTTTTCTTGGCGTCTCCTGGCGACTTGAGACGGATGCATTTATTTCAAAGCTCAACTTCCCCAGTGTATTCTTTGTGTACTGCGACTTGGTTGACAAAAACCAAAATTTGTTGAATGGGGCAAAAACAAACCTTCTTGCCAAGTTTGACATTGTGCGGGAGGCTTTCGAAACAATAAACTATCGTGCGCCCGAACAGCAAGTCTTTCGCGCCGCTTCGACGAGTGAACATGTGAACAGTGTGACTCTGTCAGTCAGAGATGAAAATGGAGAACTGTTTGAATTTCACGGACAAAGGCTTTACTTTGAGTTGATGATAATTTAAAGAAAAAATTTTGTCTATTTATACACCATGCCGGATGAGGATGTGTTGCCATTTGCCACGGTGGCATCTGCTCCACCCGAAAGCGTTGCAGAACAGCAGTTTACACAGCTCTATCCCAATCTTCCCAATGCCGAAACTTACCGGCTAACTGCAATTAGCCAAATTGAGAAACGGCTATCTGATGAAACGGAACACTACAGAGTTGTTCTGAAAAAATACAAGAAGGCTCAAAAAGCCTGCAGCTATGTTGTCGCCGGTCTTGGAGTTGCAACAACAGCTCTATCTTCTGGAGCTGTCGCCTCTGCACTGACAGGCATTGGAGTAGTGGTCAGCGTTCCTCTCGGTGTTGTGGTGGGTGTTTTCGGTGTGGTTTCCACCGTTTTGTCAAGCGTTAACAGAAAAATTGAAAATAAAGTAAACGAGCACAGCAAACTTTGTGCTCTGGCCGCTGCAAAGCATGACACAATCAACGCCTTTGTTTCCCAGGCTCTTGATAATAACCGAATTTCGGATTTTGAGTTTAAACACGTCACACATGAAATGAAGACCTATGCCCAAATGAAAGAGGCTTTGCGCTCAAGATTCGCAAAAAAACAGCCCGATACGACCCCTCCAGATCTAAAAAAAAATAATAATAAAGGAAGAGATTCGAGAGGAATTCAGAAAAAAGCTCGCGGCGAGCGCAAATTTGAACTAAAATTTGAAGGAAGAAACGTAAAATTCTATATAAGTTTCTTGAAAAACGAAAATTGAACAAACGGCTAACGTACATATTCTGGGGCAGAATGATTGCTCTGTTCCATGCTATTGTATGTTTTTCCATTGAGCTTTCAACGCCTGTTTGGCAAAAACAGGTAAGACAAATTACCTTTGAATTTATTGAAGCGATGAAAGATGCTGAAAAAAATAGCAAAACTGGTGGCCACCAGGACCTCTCATGCATGACGGACTTAATTTGGAATTTGAATTACCACCTGTCCCTCATGAGAGGTTTTTTTGTTTTTCCCACCACCACTCCGCTCTGGCCCTATCAGACCCTCTTAGGGCCAAGTGTTTGTTTATTTGTTTGTTTTGCCCACCTCCACACAACCCGAACACTATCAGTTTTGTTTTTCCCACCTCCACTCCGCTCGGGCACTATCAGACCCTCTAAGGGCCAAGTATTTGTTTGATTGGTTTTTTTCACACTCCGGCTTGAGGTTGAACCGGCACCTCCGTCTGGCGCAAAGGCCCAACCATAGCTCTACCCAACAACCCGACACCATCTCAGGGTGATTAGGGCAGTATTTGAAATTAAATATACAATAAACCTAAAAATATATAATGGAGGATCTTTTCTGTGTGAATGAAGGGAAGAAAACTCCCAATGTTCGGGGCACAATAAAATTTAAAATAACAAAAAATGGAAGGAAAATCGTAACGGCGAAATGTAAAAGCTGTGGGATAACAAAAACCAGCTTTGTGTGAACTCTTGAGACTCAACAGATGTGCTCGGTTTTGCCGGCCATTACCATGGTGGAATGTATATACCAAGCTGTTCCAGTTCCAAGGACAATTTCTCTTTATCAATTTGCACTTCTGTTTCGCCCATATCCTGGTGGGGTGCGCCAAGTACTATTTTCTCAATTATCCCACACACCCTAACAGTTTCTCTATATAGTTCTTCATTATCCATTTCTTCTTTTCTGAAGAAGTATGATCTGGCGGCATAAAATATTTGTTTTTTTTTTCCTGTTCCTAATTGTGAAGTCTTTCTTCATTTGGTGTGGAATATTTGAGGAAAAATTTTATTGAATCGGCACAATTAAACCCATTTTTATCATTGGTTACACTGCATTAATTAATTGTAATGCTGTTATGGCAAATTCGCCAACAGAAAAGATGCTGCGTATTCCTTATGTGTCAAATTCCATAACCCTTTACCGAAGTATTGGATGCATGGTGTTTCTTTAATCACAATGAAACTTTTTCCATTAAATCTTCTTGGAAAAAACTTGATTGGTTTTTTTAAGTAGTCTCTCAACTGTTTTAACTTCCGCTTGCGCGGTTGCAAATTTTTTATGAAATGTGGCTTTGGCGGGCCAGCCGTTGTTTCCCCCGCTGGGGCGGCTTCGCCATAGTACTCGTTGAGGACCTCTTCCCCAACTTGTGCAGCAGCCATTGCTGTGTATACCCTGTGCACGATTTTCTCTAATGGGGGTGTGGTGTGGCACAAATATAACGGGTCTGCTTGGTGCTGGGGTATATAAAGCACAAAAATTGGTTTTGGCGTGCTGACTTGCAAAAACACACACATGTAATATAGCGGTTCTGGTCACTGTGAGCATGAGCAAAAAACATCATCACAATCCACTAGATTAACTCCAACAAGACGATTAAGATACACAACTCACATTAACCAAATCGCCGAGAAGCGGCACGCCGAGGCGATTTGGTTAATGTGAGTTGTGTATCTTAATCGTCTTGTTGGAGTTAATCTAGCGGATTGTGATGATGTTTTTGCGGGTGCGAACTGTGCCAGAAACGCTATATTACATGTGTGTGTTTGAGACTTTCCCGTCTTTAACAGATGCCGACGATTTCTACGGTACTCTCCATACTCTGGGAGAACTTATGTGACTCTTGCTGGTTTCCACTTACTGCCTTCCTGTACTCTCACGACCT
>JAEMWC010000197.1:422500-477500 GCA_016490735.1 Pachyseris speciosa
CCCGGCTACTTGTTCACCAATGAAGGGGTATAGGGTATTTCGTGAGCCGTGATCGGACCCTTTTATTTCTCGTGAAACGTTAATTTCTTTTTTGTCGCATCGTGAATCGTGATTTTATTAATTAATGTGAAGTGTGATTGAAGCGTTATTTTTTTTGTGAAATGTGAATTTGCCGTGAAAAAGAATTATCTGCTACCATAAAAACGAAGAGCTATCTACCCCATTTCCGGGCACAGCTATTGGCTGCCGTACTGAATCCTTATCAACCCTGACTTCCTGTCAAAGGTCAAAGAATTTGGGGATGAACCTTGCCCCAGGTCTCTCCTGTAGGTTTCCACGGTCCCCAGGGTCTTGTTGGAACAGTTTCAATATGGCGGAGGCTTTGGAAGTCTTGGAAGTTACATTTCCAGTGACAATCATACTCAATTTCTATGTTTTGGATAAAGAAACCAAACAAAAGGTCCAACTTCACAAAGAGAAGACCTCCTTTCCTTTATCTCAATCGCGACTTTGAGAAATTGACAAAACGGTGCGAGATATCCTGGGTTTTGCGGGTGCCAAAGACACGGCCGCAAAGAAAGGTCTTGACCGTAACATCGTTATACTTTTATGCGATCGGTCCGACGTGCCGGTTGTGTGGAGAGTTTTTCAATACAAACACAACGACAGTGGAAACAAGAACTACCAAAACTCATGGATCCAGACTGCATTATGCAGGGTACGTTGATAGGTTTCATTCTTTCTTTGTGTATTGATTGTTCTACTTCGGTGACGTTCCGATACTTGACTCAAACCTCCAGGGCACTCGTTTCTAGCAATAGAGGCCTTAATATTATAATTACTTAATGGTAAAAATACACAACAATCAGTTACTAATATTATAATTACTGGGCAATGATTGCTAGACAATCACAAGAAGCACTCACTATTATAGATCATTACAATTGCTGGACAATGATTATTACGCAATACGAAACAAACACTTACTATCATTTTAATTACTGGCCGATTGGCTACACAAGCCCCTTCTTTTTTGTTCATAATTACACGTCCGCATTTCACTTTTGAGTAATTCTTGAAAACATACAACAAATAAGATAAATCACGAAATAATGATTTAAATTTGAAATTGTTCATTTCAGCATTTAATAGCTTTCGCATTCATGTTTTTTTAGTTGCATGAAAACGGCCATTGGCCGTTTTTATGCTACAGACGTTAAAGTCGTCCAGACGCATTTAACGTCTCAGACGTTAAAGCCGTCTGGTATAAAAACGGGACGCATAAAAGTAGACGATCTAACAGAAAAAAACAAGATTTTTCTAAAAATAGACTGTTTTCTTTTCTCGGACTGGACGATAGGCACGAGTAAACTCGGCGCCAAATAAACTTCAAACGCGCGAATGTAAGAACAAATAAACATGGCGAAATTGCAGACTCTGAAATCAAATTGTCGACGTAGTCAAGAAAGACAAGAAATGGAGATGCAAATGTTTTTGACAAAGAAAATCATTCGAGGAAGGGTTTTTAAGGCGATGGACGAGGAAAGAGATATGGCCGAAGCATTTGGCTTGTCTGCCGTGGCGACCAAGAGAGCAAGAACAAGAGAGCAAAGAACGAAGTGCTGATTAACAAAGGAATTCAGGGATAAATAAGTCCCAGTTAGGTTGTCCCGTTTTTATACTAGACGCATTTAACGTCTGATACGTTAAAGTCGTCTGATAAGTGCGTCTAAACGACGCACTTAAATCAAGACGTTAAAGTCGTCAGACGTTAAATGCGTCTGTCTTATTTACCGTTTTATACTAGACGTTAAAGTCGTCTCGAGACGACTTTAACGTCTCTAGCATAAAAACGGCCAAAATTACCACAGACGGTACTATTTGTGAAGCAGACTCCTGTAATTGAAATTACAGTTGGAAAAGCAGAAAACACACAGGCGACTGGGACAGCTAAAAAAGGAAGGAAGAGAAAACTAATATCTTAGGAACAAAAGGATGCTGATGTAAAGAAGTTTAAAGAAGGAACATTTTCAGTAAAGAAGACAATTTTGAGTACATTGCTTTTGCTGGTTAAACTTTTCACCACACACTCCAAAGTGTTAATAGGAGATGACTTTTTAATAATTATGACACATCCGAAGTTTACCCAAACAGTGTTTTCTCTGAATTGTATCACACTTCAAGATAAGTGAGTGCTGTATAGGCGTTATAAACAGCACTATGTTTTAATTATCTTTGATTCTTTGAGCATGTTTGTGGCACAGTTAAAAAATGGAATGCATGCTGTACTTTGTCGAGATTAGTCTGGATGGAGTTGGTATCTCAGGTTCTATCAACACTACACATTCGTATCCAAGGAACTGTCGGAATGCACGTGATATGTTTGTCAGCAATGGATCACTCTTCATTGCCAACGATTGTGGGGTACTTAAGATGGATCTCAATTCTAACAGTCACGTGTTTCTCGTTTCCAACAAGACACGCTCGTGTACCGAAGTGCATGGTATAGCGCCATTTGGAGACAACGGTGATATCGTTTTTACAGACGTGGGGTCCCAACAGGTTAAGATTGCATCATCGGATGGTCATGTCGAGATTATTGCCGGAACCGGAGAAACAGGCAATAGTGATGGTTCACGTGCGTCGTTTTCCCAGCCAATGGGTATATGTGTGGAAAACAACAAAACCATTCTTGTCACTGATGCTCAAGTAGGAGCAATTAAGTTGATAACAGAGATAAATGCTGTCAATTTGTTTCTGGAAAACCTAGGGAAGCTGTATGAGGCATTTTCCGTTCACCTAAGCACCTAAGCACTAGTTCACTTCCAGAGGCTGTAGAAAAAGTTAACTGCCTAGATGTTTTCCTTAAAGGGACTGTCTCCTCTGTGCAGACACTGACGGGTACAACAAGGAAAACAAATGGACCTGAAGGGACAGTTGCGAGCAAAACCACCGACTCCGTAGCCATGATTCGTCGCGGACTTAAGTCCGACTTAAGTCCGTGTTAAGTCTCGACATCGAAAAACTTAATCCGGAAGCGAAGGTCAATCCCCTGAAGGCTGAAAATCTTCACGCAGTGACACATCTTAAGCACCCTACGTGTCTACCATTACAGTATGCTAGTGACTTTGGAAGCCACATGTTAGAATCAGCCAAGAGAATGGCAAGGTGGTCTGCCTACTACTTCACTCAGCCATCGTCTTACTACCCAGTGCCATCCTCGCAGATCGATTGCAAAGATCTTCCTCGCATGGAGCCTTTGAAAAGTCCATTGATGAGTCCAGAGAACAAGGAGCTGATGAGGAAATGGGCAAGAGATCATGGAAAATGTGTTAGGCAGCGCACGGTGAGGCAGGAAACGACGAAATATAAGGCGGGAACCGTTCCTTTAAACATGTACCAGACATCTGACACTCTTCAGTCTGTAGGTGAGAGAATTGTCTGGTCATCCGAACATGACGGAGATCAGAATGTAAATGTGCAAGAAAAGCCCACCGAAGTTAGTATATATGGATCAAGCATCTGAGTATGACACGGAGTCCGATGAAGAACCAGAGGAGGATGAAAATGTTAGTGCCCATGAATCGAGTCATGAAGTTGGAGGGAATAACAGAGAACTGAATTTTCTTTTTATGGCTCCGAGAACACGATCGGGACGTATCAAAAGAACGTCATTTAGGGCTGTTTTGTGGCAATAAGAGGTAAGTCTAAGGCTTCAGTTATTAAGCTGTTCTCAACTCCGTGAAATAGCCAAATGTTTGTCCGTTACTCGTGAAAATGCGGTTTTTTAGCACGTGAAACGCGAAAAGCCCGATTTAGTTTATGTGAAACGTGATCTTTATCCCCCCTCCCCCATACCCCCTCACCAATGTCGAACGCTATGTCAAGTGTATAACATATCCTCCAAATCCCTCAATATGATAAGCCTCATGTTTGGAGGGAACTACTTAATATTTTTATTTTCATTTCTAAACAGCACTCGATTTCTTGAGCTGCTCTTATCGCGACCATTTCCCTGAGTAACCTTTTCCCAACTCAGTTTATGCTCGCCGGTACATTTTTATACACTTTCGCTTGCCAGGAAATAACGCAATAATGTTCGGCGCATTGTACTTTCACAAAACAAAAATGCGTTTTAAAAATATTTTTCAGTGTCTCACGGCACAGAAGACAAAACATTTCACAATGGACTCTCGCCGGCGCGAGAGCACGCTTTATTTCTGATTCTAGAAAAATTGAAAATGGTTTTTGGGTTCACAGAAGGCCTTTTACGAGCAAAGCGCGTAAAACTGTTTTGAGAGTTGCCATAGAGAGTGATTAACAAAGGCTAATATATCTGCGGTAATACTGCAGCCTAGTCCCTAGGCGTTCCCTCTTGCCCCCCCCCCCCCCTTGTCCGCGCGAAGTCTGGGAAGGAGTGGGCGAGAGAACGCCTAGCAAACATTGCCAAATCACCCTGATTTTAGCGCAAAAAAATTCCCTGGTTGGAATTTACTTGTTTCCGCGCCGTATCGCCACATATCGTGTGAAAGCTTCCCGCCGATGCGACAATCCAGGATAATGGAAGTGTCCACAAACGACGGTAAGTTCTAAATTTGTGGAATAACCTTTTTTGTCCGTTATTTTGCGTTGCTTTCCCTTTCAAAGTTTCGGCTGTCTTTCGCCGCACATTTTTTATCGTGAGCATAATTTTTGTAGATTCAGAGTGGGAGACCGCGTACGATGTGGAGCTTGCCACCCATCCATGTGTAGCAACCTCATGCCATTATTTTAATGTACGATCTCGTGCATATTTCAGTATTATTTATGGTGGATCTGGCAGTATTTGCTAGGCGTTCTCGGGGAGTCTGTCTCAGTGACGTCACAGCTGACAGTTGGGTTTGACCGAGCCGAGAACGCCTGGGGACTGCGCGATGCGAATCGCGTCGCCCGCCTCGCGATTCGCGTCGTGCGAGAGTCACTAAAGCGAAAATTTTCTTTCGCGAAGCGTGTTACAATAACAAATGAGGCCTTCCAAGGGGTGGTCTGGTGTCGCTTGTCGCTCGTTTTAATACGACTCTGGCTGTCGCTTGTTTCGTTGGGGACAAATGTCATTGTCGCAAAAAAAAACAAAGAGGAATGGAAAATGAATTGTCACTGTCGCGGGTTTTCTGCCAGTTTCTGTCGGTTGTCGGTGTTTTGGGAGAAGATTGGCGCCTGTTTTCGGAGCGATGTCACTTGTCGCTTCTACCCCTTAGAAGGCCTCACAAATGCAACTATTCTTCAAATACACATGGACAGCATTATTGAGTTCATTACGAATCGAAATGGCGCAGTCTTCTTTTAAACAAAACGACAAATTTTCGAAATTTGTTAGCTTGTTCGCCACAAATAAATGGCTAGTGTTTTCAGGTGTTTTGTATAAAACCGCAATTCTGGCTACGCAACTTGAAACCTTCTACTAAACATGACTGATAAATTCATGCCTTAAATCATTACACGTTTCTGAGAAGACGAGAGAAAACCCTAAGCAGAACGGAGTTTATTTCATTTCCTTCTTTTTGCATGCCTATCGAAAATGGCAAAGTCCACGTGTAAACAAAACGAAAATATTTGAGAATATTTTGTGTTTGACGGGTTGGCTTACATCCCGGGGTATCCAATCGATGGAAACCGATGATCGGAAATCCAATCGATCAATCGATATTAATCGATAAAATTAGTTAATTGGTATCGATTGGTATCGACCAATCGATGACCACACTAAAACCGTTCATCGATTGCTATCGATTGGCTCAGCAACCTCGAACAGACGTCACGCACGCTACCTGTCCGATCATCCGCCATTTTTAGGAAGCCCTGGGGACGAAATTGGTAAAACAAATTCCGACCCAGTCTTCTCAACGCAAAGAATATACCCCGTTGCACATGTACTCGAATTACCCACTTGCCCGTCATTGCCTTTCCGTGTCATAGTGTCTACGCAAGACGTCCGGGTAGAGGCTTTACTGAATATAAGGTGCATCGTCAAGGGCTATCATCTTTGCCGTTTTGAGGTGAACGGCGGTGAAGTGTTCACTGCAAACAAGAAGAGGGGAGAACGCGGAAACGCGTTTAAAGTTGTGAACCATCGTGGACAGCTCGGCCACCTACAGTCCGAGCTTGTGGATCCTATTTGGCCACTACATGCAGATTTTTCTGTGTTACTTTCCGTTTTTTGAAGTCTATACATTGGCCCATGGAACAAACTTTTAATTTGTCAAAAAATAAAAATAAAAAAAAAATAAAAAAAAACCGGATTCCTGTGGACGGGGCGTTAACGCTAAAAGAAGAGTATTGTTCTCCTGTTAACATTAAAATGAAATGTATTTACAATTACTGCGTACAAAGTTGTGTTTTTTATGCGTCGATTCCGGTTCCGTCAATCTGCAACCAATCCATACCAATTTATCTATCGATTGGTATTGATAATCAATACCAATCGATAACCACACCAATCTTCGCCATCGATCATCAATATCAATCGATTAATTGATATCGATTATCATTTTCATCGATTGGATACCCCGGGCTTACATGAGAAAGTTACATAACGTCAAAACAACAGACGCGTGTTGTAATACTTGCGACCTTTGAACTACGCGATTTGCTGTTTTTAGCGCTTGTGCAGAAACGCCGGAAGTGAGCTTTGTGGATAAAACACGACAACAAAGAAGAAGAACAATCGACAAATTTAGACTTGGCTTCCGCGTTCCGCGGGAAGGCCGAGTAATAACACTAGCAGTGAAGAGATGGTGGGGGTGAGGGGAAGAGGTTGGAAGGGATATGAGCAATGCTGGAGTCCATTGGCAGCTTCAGTGGCACTGCAACCTTGTTTTGAACATTTAGTTCAGTCGGAGATTTGAACAGCTGAAATATTGAATTTCAAGCAGTTTTTATTGTTTTTTTTTTTCAGCGAAAAAACAATTTTATTAATTACAATTATTACATAAGCCCATCTACATGGAAAAACTAATTACAAGTTTTAATTTCTCCCCAATCCTTAAGCGTATCCATTACAACTTACTAGCTGTTAAATTACCTTTACTTTCCAGAAAATTTTGAGATGAGCACAGACACTGGACAAAGTTCTCACTACTTACCCACCTACCCACAATCCCTAGTCAACCCCTAAACCTGCCCTCCCCCACCTTGGATTTCTACTGAGCCACAAGAAACTTGTAGCATCAGAGACGAAAAAGGCTCACCTTCACTTTGGAAGGCTGCCTACTTTTTTAAAATTTTTGTGCACTTTGTATGAAGTACTGGTATTTTAATCACTGTTCTTTTAAAATAAAGAGCAAGCAATCAGTCACTGCAGTAACTCATATTATTGCCTCTTCAGTTCAATATGCTGTGTACATACACTTACTAAAATACAATTAACTCAATACAGTGTATTTGCTTTTGGCTTACCATACTGTTTCCTGTTTACATAAATCAATCATAAAGAAACCTTTAAATGATTATTGTTAAGATGAGACAATATTTTGTGTGGCTGTGTCTTAGTCACACTTCCAACTGCTATTAGGATTACCCATGGCTAGCACCTGATAGTAATATTATGCAATGAACAGTTTTAATTGGCCTAGAGGAGTTTGTGATTAAAGGACTCATGCATTGAATAATTTCATGAGCCAAAGAAAGTCTAAAAGCAACGTATAAAAACACAATTCCGTTTGGTCTTGGCTGTGTACTGTGACAATGTGTTACGAACATCAGTCATGCTACTTGCCTATGATTCGTAGCATATTTCTTTGTTCCTACCATGTTTTGACGTCACCATGCGTTATCACTGAGAGCACACCTACTGCAAACTTGCACAGGTTTGCCAGACATTGGGATAAAGAATACAACATAGCTGGTAAATTTGTGTAGTCAAATTCAAGTGCATAAGCTGTGCGTTCATTGAGATATGAAGCACTTGGGAAGTTTGGAGAGCACTCAAGAAGCTAGAGTTGCTCTCGGTTACGCCTTGAGCAACTCTTACGTCCTACGTGCATCACATCTCGATGAACACATGCTGATGCATGAACCATTGTTAAATTCCCTGACTTGTCAGACTACGAACCAATTTTCACTGACCATTCGAAACAACTCCTTAAGCAATAAAGCCAGCAATGAAGCCACAGAAATTAAAATTCCTTTGTAGAAATTTCTAAAATAACATCTTTTCCAACAAGGGAACTCTTTCACAAACCTATGTAACAGCTAGCCAAAAGTAAAATTTTCACTGACTTTTAGGTAGAAATTAGAATTTCCCTAATATGGTGTACAATTCCCTGAAAAGCGTCCGACCACGTCCCAGAATTCTAGGTCACGTGCATTGACATGCTGAAAGTGCTTCGTCCCTTCTTCGTCCGCTTATTGGTTTTTCTGCTTGTCCACGTGAGCTCACGCCCGGTTGGGAGACTAAAACCGATATCTATCGCGAATGGAACACGAAAATTTCGGTAATTCTGGAAATTCCGGTAAAGAGGGTGCACTCAAAACGTATTCCTAAATTTTCGGAAACTTTTCCCGGAACTTTGCCCGTTCCATTCGATTTCGAACCGGAAATCTCGAAAATTTTGGTTGAATGGAAAGCGCCCCTGGTTCCCAAATTTCGAAAAATCAAAGAAAAGATACTTTTCTTTTATTTGCCTCCTTTTGAGAGGCCAGCTGTTGCAATCGTTTAGCTTTAAAAAGTTGGATAACATCATTAAAAATGAGCACTGAAACGGAATAAGTTTTTAGGTCCAGAATGCTCAAAAAGGTCTATGCACACAAACAAAGTAGTGTTGAACAAAACAGGAACTGGACAACGGAAATATTTGAAGAATTGTACGCGGTCGGAACACGAATGAGATGAACACCATACGGTATGTGAAAGGCACGTCTTCATGTAAAAGGCTACCCCTATGAGTAGTTATATACCTGTCGACTCAGGCACACATTACTATTTTATATACTAGATTCGATGATATAATTTTTGCTGCTCGATTTTGTAGATTAAGAAAACTACATATAAAAATTTTACAAATGAGTTTAAATGAATGAGACTACCATAAATATAGTGCGCTTATGGCATTGGTAAATATATTATCGGTCATGATTCTATTTAGTCCGACTCTCATTTAATAGGACTAAAGTAACATTCATTCACGCAGTAGCAATTTTCATGAAATTGAATATTAATTATGTTATGTCTTTCATTGCGTGAATAAATACAGGGGGGTTCCTAGTCTCCCTCGCAGCCGTTTTTTGGCTGTCACGCGATAAAAACGGCTGCGAGGGGGACTAGGGTTAATTCACACGGCAATACGAGCTGAAAAATCACACCGTTCCATAAACTAGCAGATCAAACATCTAGCTAAAAAAGAAGAGAATAAAGTTGTCAACAAATCAGTTGCCTTTAAGATGAAAGAAGACAGTCCCCCACCCCTCCACCCCCAGCATGGATAACACTGACTCCTCAATAATGGATGAAAACGTTCAAATAAAGGATTGTTGAAATCTTGGATAATTGTTCAAATTTTATTTGATCTTTTAGTGGATGAAAACAGTATGTTAAGAGAGATTAAAATACACCACCTACACTAATTCAAATAAACACTAGTTCAAGTCATGGATGAAGTAACTTGTAATGAAAACATTATGCTAGCACAAAATTGAATGCACCTTGTGAAGAGGTTTATTGTGTTTTAGGTCATAAGCTGTTGAAAGATTACCGAAGCAGTACGAAGAATTTTGCGGTATTGACCCGTCTTGTGAAAATAAGGAAAAACTGGAAATCGCAAAAAATGAGTATGACTCACTTTATGAGCATTTATCAATGGGTACGATTATTCGCTCTAGAGCTGGGTGGTGTGAATATGGTGAAATTTTTTTAGATATTCTTGAGACCAGTAGGAAATCTAAGAGCTCGGTTCGGAAAGTTTTCACTGAAGATGGTTTTCTAACCTCGGAGCCACGAAAAAGTATGGCTGAGGTGGAAAATTACTACACTACTTTGTACAAATCAGAACCTCTTAACCCATCGGCGATTTTGCTGCATTCCTTTCTAGGAAATCCGAGAATACCAAAACTCTCAGATGAAGAGGCAACACTGTGTGCAAGGAAATTAACTGCTTCGGAGTGTTTTAAGAGCTTACAATCTTTTCAGAAAAATAGATAACTGGGAAATGATGGTCTTACGGTCGAATTTTATATTGCTTTTTGTGATGTAGTAGGAAGAATCGAGCAAGGTGATGTACTTTGTTGTCGAATTTGGCTTGTTACTCGACGAACTGGGAATTTGGCCCGTCGGACACTTGTACCTTTGGGACTCGACTATTGATGAATTTCTCGACCTACCACCGCATATTTTGGGATTTGTGAGCACTGAAGATGACCACAAACAGGAATTTTGGGCGGTAGGTCGGAGTGGCTGTATGCGAAAGAATTGGGGGAAGGAACGGGCGCTGTCAAAACTTCTCGTTATTTCCCAGCATGCAATGCGGTCGAGATGTTGAAAATGGCGGAAAGGCCCGAATGCACTGGAACAAAAGGCTGTATCTACGCTCGAGAGAAGAATATGAACAAAAAAAGTCATTTTTAAGCTAGAGCAAGGACTGAATTTTTTTATGGTCATTGAAGTTTGGTTTTTCGACGATGATTTCTTTAAAAAACGTAAAGCCAAAACGGGGCATTTTCGTCGTTTGTCTTTAACGTTAAAAACGGTCAGTTTCGTTCTTGTCCAAACTCAAAAGGCCATATGTGGTAAAAATCGCTACGTTTCTTGCGTTTATTGGATATCCAAATTTAAAGGACATTCCATTTCGTGCTCACAACTGACTGTTAAGGCAATATTCGTGCGATTGAGAAAGTTGCAATGTTTTGAAGCATGGGAATCTTGTGCGGCCGGTTTTGGCCGGCACGGGTGCCAATAGGTTAAAACAGGAAGAGTAATGTGCTGTAAAAAATTTGCTAATGATCAATTAAGTGCTTGGAAAACGTTTTTATTGCACTACCTCAAGCCGATTGGAGGCAAATTAATTCTTTGCTGTGATTCCGACTTGAAAAAACTTCCAGTTACTCTTCCTAAGTACTACAAAGAATGTTTCGAATGCTTCACAGAGTGCTCGGGAGCTAGACAAAGGAATGACAGTCCATCACACGAAGATATATCTAAAACAGTTATATGGAACAATAGGTTCATTTGTATTCATGGCAAGTCTATCTACAATAAACATCTTGTTAGTAAAGGAATAATTAGAATTGGTGATTTTAAAATATCAAAAGAAAATCGATTCATTACTACCAGTAATTTGAATGAATCTTATTTTTATCCGCTGAATGTTTTGGAATTATTGCTATAATAGATGGGATTCGTTGCAAATGGCGAGAGATTCTTAAAACAAAAAGCTATGTAGATAAATTAGACTTTGTCCTTCAAGATGAAATTTACTTAAGATTGCTTGATATTCGCACTCCAATAAGTAAAGCTGTTTCTAAAGGCATCTATGCGGATCTTAAATCAAAAGTCTCAACAACACCAACAGCCCAACACGATACACAGATTTATTTAGTGAACATTCTCTAGAGTGGAAAGAAATTTACAGTTTGCCTTTCAAGGTTTCTCTGGATACAAAGTCACGAGAATTTCAATTTAAAATACTCCATAGAATTTTTTTTTTTACCGCCGACCGGTTAGCTCAGTGGTAGAGTACCGGACTACCGTGCGGGAGGTCGTGGGTTCGAACCCCGGCCGGACCAACACTCAGGGTCTTTAAATAATTGAGGAGAAAGTGCTGCCTTTGTAATGACATCTACAAACGGTTAGACTTTCTAGTCTTCTCGGATAAGGACGATAAACCGTAGGCCCCGTCTCACAACTCTTCATAATTCTCTGATTCTGTGGGACGTAAAAGAACCACTAGGGACGCAACAAAACTCTGGCAGTGACCATTCCTAGTGTCTGTCTTAATTTGATATTTACATTACGGGGGCACTCATAACTCATCTTCATTAATTGTAAACTGCGTTATAAGCAGTCTGGCAAAGTCCCCCGGCCAGTGTTGTAATGCGCATTTGAATATTGCATAGAAAATGCGCAATATAAATGTGATATATTATTATTATTATTATTATTATTATTATTATTATTATTATTATTATCCTTCTAAAGAAAATGGGTAAGGTGGATTCCTCAGAATGCTCTTTTTGTGGAACTGTGGACGAATCTCTTGAACATCTCTTTGTATCTTGTCCCATCATCACAACGCTTTGGAGTGATTTAATTTGCTGGTGTAGAGGTATAAATATCCAAATTGATTCATTTTGCGCTTTAGACATATTATTTGGTCTCTGGAAAAGGAAGGACGATTTTTTGTTATTGAATCATGTTATTATTATTGCAAAACAATACATTTGTTATTGTAGAAATAATGTTTTAAATCCGTCTTTCACTGTTCTTCAGTATCAAAAATCGATTCAGTTTATGATATTGAAAGTATAATTGCAAGTTCAAATAATAAGTTAAGTATACACTCTTAGAAATGGGGCAAGTATGTTCAGAGATAGTAACAGGTTGAAGTCCTAGTATCGATTTGCGCAGGAAATTTATAATTTACTGCTTTTAATTGGTTATAACATCTTGTTTACGTCAGCTGTTTGTCATGTTATTTTTGTTCTGTTGTTTTTGTTGCTATTTGTTTTGTTTTGCTTTGCTTTGCGTGTGTAAAGTATTGAATTATTATGGTAAAATCAATAAAAAAAATAAATAATAATAATAATAATAATAATAATAATAATAATAATAATAATAATAATAAGCTGCCTGGGGCCCGTTTCTCGAACGTCCCGTAACTTAACGGGCCCGAAACCATATTTTGAAATCAAAATTTCAAGAAAAGTAGGATGTGTTCTGACCTCTAGTAAAGGACGTTTTTGTTTCTTTAGCAGATAACTTTACTGTATAATTTTCAAAAATTTTGAAACTCCCATCTAGAATGAAAAACAAACAGCTTAGCGGGCCCGGTAATTACCGGGAGCTTCGAGAAACGGGTCCCTGGGCCCAAGTGATTAGCTTCTATAATTTGTTCTATTTTTAAAATCTGTGTTCTCTTGTTGTTGGCGTTTTTCCCTGGTACCTCGACGTACTCGCTTTTCATTCCCATTTGTTCACTTTCTTTTATTTTTCGTTATCTATTTCCAATTTTATTCGGAATGAAAGCCAGAACTAAATATAAAACTTATCTCGAACGTATCTGTTCCCTGTAGGGTCCAGCGCCCAGATACCTGGAAAACATTGAGTTGCTACAGGAGGTGGATAAAAATGCACGAACTGTGCAGAAACGGGAAAGACAAATAGAAGCTCTGGAAAGTCAAGTCGGAGAAACCAACGCTGGGCGTATTGGAACGTCCAAGGTTGGTAGCATTAACACAGTCTATGTCGTATACATATATGTCTATAAAAGACACTATAGACGTTATACTGTATGGGGCGCCGTTTGAAAATTTATTATTTTGACTAAATTCATGCCGTTTTTGTCCTTATTTATAAATAAGGCTATGTCTTACAAAATTATTTACATATCATGAAGTTAGGCAAAGCAGTCGTAAATCTGTTATTTATAAATAATGAAGTTTGCCAGTTGTGCAAATTTATTATTTATAAATAATGAAATTTCAGGCCATGAGCATAATTCTATGATTTATATATAATGCCTTTTGCTGTGCTGCATGAATGTCATTATTTATAAATAATGACTTAAGCGCTTGGCAAATGTCATTATTTATAAATAATGAATTAAGCAGCGCTTGCAAAATTCCATGATTTATAAATCATGAATTTCGCGGCGAATGGCAAACTCCATGATTTATAAATCATGACTTTAGCGCCGCTTGCAAAATTTCATGGTTTATAAATAATGAATTTACCGGCGCTTGGCAAATTCCATGATTTATAAATCATGACTTTAGCGGCGCTTGCAAAATTTTATGTTTTATAAATAATGAACTTAGCGGCACTTGGCAAATTCCATGGTTTATAAATCACGACTTTAGCGGCGTTTGGCAAATTCCATAGTTTATAAATAATGAGTTTAGCGGCGCTTGGCAAATTCCATGGTTTATAAATCATGAGTTTAGCGGCGCTTGCAAAATTTCATGGTTAATCATAAAAATTACAATTTCCTCGATTGTGATTGGTTTAAAAAACTCCTATTTTCCACTAATTCACGTGCCAAGTTGTTATCGGACAGTTTGTTATTGGACACTTTGTTATTGGACAGTTTGTTATCGGACAGTTCAATAAGCCAATCATTCAAAGTAGTATTTTAAATTAACCAATCACGTTCAAAGTTGTAGTTTAAATCAATCAATCACAACCTTGGTTACAAGCAGCATACATTTTGATCGTAGTCAATTTCAGAGCGACATTAAGCAATTTACGCTTCCTTTGTCAGTCTTTTCATGCAAAATTTCCTTCCCTTTTACAACTTGGCTCTTCCTCTTTTCTCGGAAATTGTAATTTTTATGATTAATTGGTAATAAGACTTCGTGTCGTCCAATTCGGTCTGTAATCATACTCGTGATAAACAAATCGGACTCCCGCTGCGCGGACGTCCGATTTTGTTATCACTCGTATGATTACTGACCGAATTGGACTCCACTCAGTCCTATTACCATTACTTATAAATCATGAAATTAGCGGCGCTTGCAAAATTTCCGCATGGTTTATAAATAATGACGTGGCGGTTGGGCGCCAAGTGTAAAAATACGCCTAGTGTAAATTTTACGCCAAGTGTAAAAATATGGCCGCCAAGTGTAAAAATATTATTTACTCAACAGTTTGGTATAATTTTTGGTATTTCGTACATTGCAAATGTAGTCGTTTGGTCATAAAAAGGGAGCTTTCGCAAAGACGACGGCCGAAAAAGTCGTTTTCAAAATATAAATTCTCGTTTTTGTAACTCTTTCGCGATTTTTTCAATCTGTTTAGCTGTCAACAATATAAACCAGGGACTAAATTACTATAAACGGCGTTACAGCAAGAGAAAGAAAGTGACATTTACCGTAACGCACTCACGTTCTTGAGAAAACCTAAAATTTGGTCATTTCACGTTATTGTTTTTATTTTGCAGAGGACGGTAAACACATGTACCAAAACGCACGTGCGGAGTCATTGTTTGTTATTGTTTTGTGGCATTCTCGTTGCCGTTACCGTTCTCGGTGCTAAAGCTCCCTATAATTATATAAATTTCCACTGTACAACCTTTGCGTGACTTTGCGATTTCTAAATCGCAGCAACATAACTTTGCCATTTTCAAATCGCAAGGAAGATGACTTGGCCCAGCGTAAATTTATGCCATCGATAGCGCGCCAAATGGTAATTTATTCAGTTTAAGGCGGGGAATAGTGAGTCGAGAAACTCATCATTTATGGCGTCTCGGGAATCGTTGTCTAACGTCATTACTGAAGCTGTTTCTCGAGCAGTCAATGACGCCCTGAACAGCGCTTTGCCTCGGGTATTAAAGTTCTTTAACCATATTACAATTTAGTCCTCTGAAACAGTCAACGATACTGAATTACTGTTTCTCAAGTTAGATATGCGTTGTTTTCTAGAGTTCGCATAACACGAGCGTGCAACAAGCAGCTCCTTCCATTACGACCACGAGGCAACAGGCAAACTAAGGGCCTGTTCACGTGGAAGTGTGGGACCCTAAGAAGGTGATGTCCCCCACCTACCCGTGGTCAAAAAAAGCTAGCTAGGCTTCACATGCAACCCCGGGGCGCTGGGGTGAGGTTTAAAATGCTATCGCGTGGTCGCTAAGAACGTATATTGACAAAAGAATTCAGAGATAATTGCCCGGATGAGTATCACCTCACGCCACCTCCATTCACATGGAGAAAACTCAACCCAGCTAAGCGAGTTACCCGCCCTGGCTGACCGGTGAGTTACCCCACATAACATGTGAACGCGATCGAGAAATAAAGAGAGATTGTATGGAGAGATTGGTAACCCCACCTAGGTGGGGGACCTCACCTTCCTGGGGTCCCTAACCTCCATGCAAACAGGCCCGAAATCAAAAACTTAGGACAGCCAGACAAGCTGCGAGCTCATTAGGGACTGTTGACATGGCGGTGAGGACCTCAGGAAGGTGAGGTACCCCATCTAACCGTGGTCAAAAAAAGCTGGCCTTCACATGCAACCCCGGGGCGCTGGGGTGAGGTTTAAAATGCTATCGCGTGGTCGCTAAGAACGTATATTGACAAAAGCATTCAGAGACAATTGTCAGGATGAACATCACCCCACCCCACCACCAGCATTCACATGGAGAAAACTCACAAAGCTGTCCTGTTGGCAGTTATTCTTGGTTGGCAAAGTAATTAATGACTTGACGTATTTTTTGTACATGTATTTCGTGTACTTCTGTACTGAGTTTTTATGAACACTGCTTTCATGTCCTGAAGTCTTTCTCTTCCCCCCCTCCCCCCCCCCCCCCCCCTATGGTAACAACATATCAATGGCTTTGGAACTTAACAACTGTGGAGGAATTTTTCCAGTCTACGACATCCATTGCAGCAACTGAAGCAGTCCCTAGTTATCATTACGTAGTATTCCGCTGAACAAAACTGAGGGAACAAAACTACTTAAATAAAACTTCTTCTGTCAGAGGGGGCGAGGGCGGGAGATGGGAGAGAAAGACTCCAAGACAGCTAAAATAAAAGGAATACCGTTCTTAAGAATAAAATACAATTATGGAAGCAGTGTTCATAAAACTCAGTATAAGAGTACACGAAATACATGTACAAAAAATACGTCAAGACATTAATTATTTTGCTAACTCAACACAGAACCAGCGACTTTAGCTGAATATTTTCCAACCATTCAGATAGAAATGAAAGTGTTTCCAGCAATAACTGCCAACAGGACAGCTTTGTGAGTTTTCTCCATGTGAATGCTGGTGGTGGGTTGGGGTGATGTTCATCCTGACAATTGTCTCTGAATGCTTTTGTCAATATACGTTCTTAGCGACCACGCGATAGCATTTTAAACCTCACCCCAGCGCCCCGGGGTTGCATGTGAAGGCCAGCGTTTTTTGACCACGGTTAGATGGGGTACCTCACCTTCCTGAGGTCCTCACCGCCATGTCAACAGTCCCTAATGAGCTCGCAGCTTGTCTGGCTGTCCTAAGTTTTTGATTTCGGGCCTGTTTACATGGAGGTGAGGGACCCCAGGAAGGTGAGGTCCCCCACCTAGGTGGGGTTACCAATCTCTCCATACAATCTCTCTTTATTTCTCGATCGCGTTCACATGTTATGTGGGGTAACTCACCGGTCAGCCAGGGCGGGTAACTCGCTTAGCTGGGTTGAGTTTTCTCCATGTGAATGGAGGTGGCGTGAGGTGATACTCATCCGGGCAATTATCTCTGAATTCTTTTGTCAATATACGTTCTTAGCGACCACGCGATAGCATTTTAAACCTCACCCCAGCGCCCCGGGGTTGCATGTGAAGCCTAGCTAGCTTTTTTTTGACCACGGGTAGGTGGGGGACATCACCTTCTTAGGGTCCCACACTTCCACGTGAACAGGCCCTTAGTTTGCCTGTTGCCTCGTGGTCGTAATGGAAGGAGCTGCTTGTTGCACGCTCGTGTTATGCGAACTCTAGAAAACAACGCATATCTAACTTGAGAAACAGTAATTCAGTATCGTTGACTGTTTCAGAGGACTAAATTGTAATATGCTTAAAGAACTTTAATACCCGAGGCAAAGCGCTGTTCAGGGCGTCATTGACTGCTCGAGAAACAGCTTCAGTAATGACGTTAGACAACGATTCCCGAGACGCCATAAATGATGAGTTTCTCGACTCACTATTCCCCGCCTTAAACTGAATAAATTACCATTTGGCGCGCTATCGATGGCATAAATTTACGCTGGGCCAAGTCATCTTCCTTGCGATTTGAAAATGGCAAAGTTATGTTGCTGCGATTTAGAAATCGCAAAGTCACGCAAAGGTTGTACAGTGGAAATTTATATAATTATAGGGAGCTTTAGCACCGAGAACGGTAACGGCAACGAGAATGCCACAAAACAACACTGAAACAATAACAAACAATGACTCCGCACGTGCGTTTTGGTACATGTGTTTACCGTCCTCTGCAAAATAAAAACAATAACGTGAAATGACCAAATTTTAGGTTTTCTCAAGAACGTGAGTGCGTTACGGTAAATGTCACTTTCTTTCTCTTGCTGTAACGCCGTTTATAGTACTTTAGTCCCTGGTTTATATTGTTAACATCTTACAAGCTAAACAAATTGAAAAAATCGCGAAAGAGTTACAAAAACGAGAATTTATATTTTGAAAACGACTTTTTCGGCCGTCGTCTTTGCGAAAGCTCCCTTTTTATGACCAAACGACTACATTTGCAATGTACGAAATACCAAAAATTGTACCAAACTGTTGAGTAAATAATATTTTTACACTTGGCGGCCATATTTTTACACTTGGCGTATTTTTACACTTGGCGCCCAACCGCCACGTCCTTATTTATAAACCATGCGGAAATTTTGCAAGCGCCGCCAATTTCATGATTTATAAACCATGACCCTTTGCAAGCGCCGCTAAAGTCATGATTTATAAACCATGGAATTTGCCAAGCGCCGCTAAACTAACTCATTATTTATAAACCATGGAATTTGCCAAACGCCGCTAAAGTCGTGATTTATAAACCATGGAATTTGCCAAGTGCCGCTAAATTCATTATTTATAAACCATAAAATTTTGCAAGCGCCGCTAAAGTCATGATTTATAAACCATGGAATTTGCCAAGCGCCGCTAAGTTCATTATTTATAAACCATGAAATTTTGCAAGCGCCGCTAAACTCATGATTTATAAGCCATGGAATTTGCTAAGCGCCGCTAAGTTCATTATTTATAAACCATGAAATTTTGGAAGCGCCGCTAAACTCATGATTTATAAACCATGGAATTTGCTAAGCGCCGCTAAATTCATTATTTATAAACCATGAAATTTTGCAAGCGCCGCTAAAGTCATGATTTATAAATCATGGAGTTTGCCATTCGCCGCGAAATTCATGATTTATAAATCATGGAATTTTGCAAGCGCTGCTTAAGTCATTATTTATAAATAATGACATTTGCCAAGCGCTTAAGTCATTATTTATAAATAATGACATTCATGCAGCACAGCAAAAGGCATTATATATAAATCATAGAATTATGCTCATGGCCTGAAAGTTCATTATTTATAAATAATAAATTTGCACAACTGGCAAACTTCATTATTTATAAATAACAGATTTACGACTGCTTTGCCTAACTTCATGATATATAAATAATTTTGTAAGACATAGCTTTACTTATAAATAAGGAAAAAAACGGCATGAATTTAGTCTAAATAACAGCAAAAGGCATTATATATAAATCATAGAATTATGCTCATGGCCTGAAATTTCATTATTTATAAATAATAAATTTGCACAACTGGCAAACTTCGTTATTTATAAATAACAGATTTACGACTGCTTTGCCTAACTTCATGATATGTAAATAATTTTGTAAGAGATAGCCTTATTTATAAATAAGGAAAAAAACGGCATGAATTTAGTCTAAATAATAAATTTACAAACGGCGCCCCATAATACTGTATGTATATGTCGAGAGCACACACTACAAGCACGGGGAAACTGGTAAAACCTGAAGTGAATGAGCTGAGGGGGGCTGGGGAGAGGCTCCCCACAGTTTCTTCTCGGTTTTTTTTCTCCTAGCTCCACTCTCCCTACTCTGTTGATGGTTTGCACTCTCGACCACCAGAAAACGACTGATAGAAGTCTACCTTTCATCGCTCTTATCAACTAGTGCCCGGTTGTTCGAAAGCCGATTAACTTAATCCAGGATTACCGTAAACTTTGGTTGCAGTTTTAACTTTTGGATGAAAGTTTCTTTTGTTGCTTTTTGCTTTTCAGGATTGACGTCCTCTAATATAAAATTCTGTAGAATATCAGCGTTAAACGACGTTTGTGGCGGGATTAGGGTTATCTGGCTTTCGAACAACCGGGCTTAGATCATGTCTGTTCAAGTCAGTACACCTTTCTGTAATATCACCTTTCACAAAAGCTAACTAAGTTTTCCCCGTACTTCCACTGAGTTCTTTTGCTTTTATCGTAGCATAGTCTCCTACGCAGCCGTTCTTTGGGTCATCACGCAACGCTCCTCCCCACGAACGGCTGCTTTCTTTTGAACTGCATGGGGAGGACCGTTGCGTGACCATCCGAAGAACAGAAAGAACGGATGCGTAGGAGACTAATCGTGGAAAGGTATGGGACTTAAAGGTGGCTGAAACCGCTTTCCAGTACTTTCTAAGCACGAATATTTTGACGGATGGATAGCACCTTTCTATATTCGGTTGATGTTAAAATACTGGTATCAAAAAAATGTCTAGCCATTTCTGGCCACAATAGGTTACCATAGCAACAGTAAACCTGTTAGAAACACCCTTAAGTTTAGCTTTAACTGATAATAACTCATCAACTAGCGCGGTGACACCTATTTTGTATTGTTGAATAGACGATTACCTTGTCAAGATCCAACTTTTCAGAAAGTTTAAACTAAAGTTCGCGGAAAGGGAGTGAGAGCCACATTAAAGTTTCAAAAATTTCGGGTAGCTCTGAATCCGTCCCCACAATTTTAAACTTTGCAAAAGGATGCATCTTAGCATGCTGATTACAAGAAGGGTGGAATTTAAACATAAATCAAAAGGGCTGTATTTGAAAGTCACTTACGCTTAGAGCTTTTTCAGTTATTTCTTTTCATAGATCAGGGAAATAGGTGAAATCATTTCATTTTGTTTCTCAGGGATTTATCAAGAGGCACTGGAAGTCAGCAGTTATCATACTGTTATGTCTAATTGTGTCGGTATTGGCAAGTCTAGTTACTGTCTCCACCGTGCGTTCAAGGTACACTTAACTTGAAAATAACCGTTGATTTGTTCGACCCGTCTTCTTAACGTATCTTCACCTTATATTGGACTGGTGCTTTAAAACGAAAGAAAAGGAAAAAAAGAAAAGTACTATGATCTATATGCTTTTCAATTGGCAATTCAAACCAGAAAGCACTAATTCACTACTTGCTGATCTGAAATTATTTGAGCGGCATCTATTTTGCTTCTGATAGAACGATTAAAGTCTGGATAAACACAGATTTGATTCAACTGCAGCAAATACATTGTGACGTTAAAAGTTATTGCTATCCTTGGAGCTCGCGGGTAGTGGCTACGATAGCTTGCACTTCGTCTGGCTTAAGGAAAAAAAATTAAAATACCTGCTCATATTATGCACTTTATTATTGATCATAGGTATTCTCGTTCTTCGGAACAATCCGCGCCTCAGAGGACGTCTCTCAACCTTGAGATGCCGCTAGGAGAAGGAAAAGACGGGAAACCTTTCCTAAACTTTGGTAAGATGCGGGTGAAACAAAATGATGTTAACAACGTTAATTAAGAGGCGCAAACGAAATTCAGGGTTAAGAGAGATTCATACCATGACCTAACAATCACTCCCTTAGTGCCCTTTGTATCTTCCTAAAGTTAAAATGAACTTCAATTTTGAAATTTTAATTTTGTATTAGGCCGTACACTTGACCCTTATCTTTTTTACTATCAGGAGTACGACTAGACTCTCGGCTTCAAGAATGCCAAGAAGCTCACTGGAAACGATCATTTCCGGATCTTGATTATGCGCTCTTTGGGTACGATATCTTAAAGGGATATCCATTGGCAACCGGACATGATCCTGGCTTCACGCACCCAATCTTTCTTTCAAAGTATTCATCCGGAAAGCAGACCTCTGACTGTCGTTACAGTGTTCCCGAAGGGCTGATTGTTGTTCCTGATGTATCATGTTTTACCTCGTTCTCGTCCAAAGTGATTCGAAACAGAGTGGAGATGTCCTCGTCTCTCGCGGTATCAGCGAACGTTGAAGGTGGGTCAGTCTGCAAGACATTTTTAATTAAGACAATTCTTCCTTTTTAAGATTGTTATCTAAGGATTGATACTTTGGCTCTGGCCAAACAATCTGCATCATTGGAACGCTTTCGTTTAAGTGCTGCTATACCTAACTTACGACGACTCCAATACCCCTTCGAAATCAATAGTTTTCTAGCCAAATGAAACCCTCTTCCCTCCCCAAAGGTTTCGAATAACGTCCACCAGGAAATGAAAGGAATTGAAATATCTCTGCGCGCTGCAATCTTTTCTCCGATATAATTCTCTCCGATGCAATCTTTTCTCAAGGTATACGTGAACCTTTTAGAGGAGTAAGGCTTACGAGGAACTAACCTCCCACAAAAAGTTGCTATAAAAAAGTCAAAGAAGTTGTCCATCTTTTAAACATGGCCTTAACATAGTTCTGGTTTTAGCTTTAGTCCACACTTGGTTCTGACCAATCAGAAGGTTAAAAACCGATACTAAAGTGGAATAATTTTCCTCAGGAGGTGGATGGGGCTTCAAGTTTTTAGCCAGCGCAAGCTACAAAGAATCCGTGGCACAGATGTCGTCAGGAGAGTTTCTGTACATACTTTCACAGGCGCAGTGTCGTTATTACTTTAGCAAACTTGACGCCACCGACCCGCCGCCGTTTCATCCAGGTTTTGTGAGTTGGGCGAAGAAATTGGCTTCCTCAGATGTTGATGAAGATGACCTCATTCAGTTCATCGAATACTATGGAACTCATTACGTGTCAGAAGTAACTTTTGGAGCACGATTTATGAAACAGCACAAAGTCAGCCAAACCAAATATGAAGAGCTAAGACAGAAGGCGATAAGTGTAGAGGCGCAAGCCAGCTACTCAGGTTTGTTCAGTGTTGGGGAGGCTTTTCTATGGATTCAGAGCAGAGATCCGCCGTTTCTAACTTTCAAAAGTCCGTGGAAACCAGCACTATCACCGTGGGAGCAGCTCCTCCCAGTAATGGCGATGCTTTGACGTGGGCATCATCTGTTCAACAAAACCCAGTTCCAACAAAATACTCTCTGTCAGCCATCTACAACCTTTTCACTGAAAGGTATGCCGAGTATCTTCCTGGGATTGATCTGAACACCATACGCGAGAGGCTGATCAACACTTCCAGAAATTATTGTCAGGCTTTGAAACAAGCGGGACGAGTAGATTCATGTGATGACAGCATTAATCTGGGGACAACTCTGCAAGGCGTTGACATAACTTCACATGGTAAATATTATCACTTGCTTTTGTACTTGGTTATGGTAAATAGTTATCTCTGTAGTAGAAAAACAAGGAAGGATCCCAGGCAACCCCAGATTGAAGAGAGGGTATGGTAAAACCCGTACTTTACGTGAGAGTATCTCACTTTTCCAATTTCTCTAAAATGTGTTGATTATAGGTCAGCTCTTACGTTGTAAAGATATTGAGAAGGATAAGAGTTTTGCAGGTATAGTATTTTCATCCTTTCCATGGTAGCCAAGACTCTCTTTGTCTTTGTTTTCAGGCTTTAGGTATTTGCGAGACGTAGATGAGGCAGGTTGTCGAGTTAGTTGCCTTCTAGAGGAGACCTGCCTGGCAGTGCAGTACAATGCGGACACACACAGAGGCTGTAAACTGCTGGACACGACAAGGAAATTAGAAGCGACAGAAGCCAAACCGACGTCCAAAATAGTCGTGTTCTTGCCACGGCTACAGAGACAAAGGAAAAATCTTGTTTTGTCTGACCTGAAAGTCAAGACAGATCAGCAGCCACGTCATTCACTGCAAACTGGTAATATTACGTTATGCAAAGAGTCTTGTTCCAAAGATGCCTTTTGTGCAGCCTTTGTCATGTGTCAGCCTGTGCCAGGAAGCTGGTGTGAGACCTCCATGAACTGCTTGTTATATTCAAAACAGCAGGTTGCAGCTGTTGAAAGAGATGACCAGTCAGAGATGCATTTTGTGTGGAAAGATTACGCTCACGTTACAGGGAGCAATCCAAATGAACAGAAGCACGTAGGGTAATAACAAAAGAAAGGAAGGGATGTTTATGTGGCTTTAACGTAACATCAATAATAATATACACGAAAAAATTACTCAATTCTGATTGGCTAAAAAAGCAGTGCAGTTTTGCTGTAACACAGTGCAAAAACGTGTAACACGAGTGCAAAGCTGTAACACAGTGCAATTACAAATGTATTTTGATTGGTTTAGAAACAATAGAAATTTGAATGAGCCAATCAAATCGTAGCTGTTTCTATAGCAACAAGTTCGCGGTAAGTTTGAGCCGCGTTGAAAATTGTGAAAAACATCAGACAATGGCCGACGTTTTCAGCAGCTTTCCTTTCGCAGAGGAGTCGAAAACAGCTCTAAAAACGAGCACGGTGCGAAAAGCACTGCTTTTCGGGTGTCTGTTTGCAGAAAGCGATGTCTACAGAAGGGAATTACCGACGAAATCGAAAGTTATCAGTCCGTTGAACTTGAATAACACTTTTCTCAAGCCATTTTACGTCGAGAAAACAACGACAAACAAGACGAAGGTTATGAACCAGAAATACTGAAGGCAATGATTATACAGCATCAAACAATGGCCAAGGACTGTTTTACGGCTGTCTGTTTGGAGAAAGTGATGTCAACAGAAGGGAATTACCAAAGAAATCGAAAGTTATGAGCCCGTTGAACTTGAATAACACTTTGCTCAAGCCATTTTACGCCGAGGAAACAACAACAAACAAGACAAAGATTATGAACCAGAAATCCTGAGGTAATGATTTGATAGACACTTGAAAAACGAAGCAGCCTTATAGCTATAGCATACAACTTTTCAGACGGTAGTTTTGCGGCTTAAAAACTTTAAAAACATTGACTAAACTGTTGTTTTGACCTGCGCGTGATGAAAAAACTATTTTTGCACGTGGTTCACCTGCGTTGCTTATGCAACACAATTTTTTCGTGTATATTATTAATATGTAATCACATGATTTTTCTGGTGCAATTTGGAATAAATAAGCACTTGTAAATTTTTTCAAAGACCACAAATTGCACTCGCCCTACGGGCTCGTGCAATTTTGTTAGTCTTTGAAAAACTTTACTCGTGCTTATTTATTCCAAATTGCACTCGAAATCATGTGATTACCTATACTAACAACCCTTGCTTACTTGACAAGTTGTTATCATTTAGTCGTCTTTGTTTGTCTTCTTGAGTTGTAGAAACATTGTTTAGTTTTACATGAAATCATTATCGCTCAGTTAATGAACAACGTGTTACAGAAATTTCTTACTTATTGGCAACATAATGTTCATCGTAGTTACTTGTCTCGTGGTCTTTTTTGAGGGGTATATCGAGAGAAAACAAGTCTGACAAATCGAAAACCACGATTTTCTTACGTTTCAGCCGTTGAAGTCTCAATTATTAGATGTAGGCTTTTCTCATACATTATGGCAATGTAGAGTGTAGACTCAAAAGAAAAAATAAACCCGAAAGTGGTGATTGATTCTGTAGAAAATTAAATTCTGAACTTGAAAAACAATGGATAGACACCAATGAGGGCAAAGGGCTTAAACACGAAGAAGCGCTATATAAGGAGCGGTACCTAAGGTACGTTCGGATCATTTGTCAATCAACCGTCGACCCATACAGAACTCCATGAAAATTTGTGCAATTTAAAGGTCAAATGAACCAAAATTTCGAAAACTTTTCTTTGTGTCATTTCAAAGTGACCGAACACTAAAAAGGACTACTGGAATACAAAATCACGTAGAAATTGTCCTCTCTGAGCTTTTAAGGGAGTAAAACAACAGGGGGTACGGAAATATCCGAAGAACAAACGAAAACGTTTCTGAAATGGCCGCGCGCTTGACATGGAAGGAATGGAAACAAGCACGTGTTGTTGTGACGTCACTATTGGCGAGTAGATGAGGAGCTCGATTGCTGTACTTTTTCCTTTGCGATCTGTCGAAAAGTTCTTCGTTTTAACCTTTCGTTCTCTCTTCGAAAAAGGCCGAGGAAGTCGAACATGTGGTTTTTAACGTAGAGCGGTACTAGTATGAACCAATTAATGTACTGATTAATGGCAACGGAATCGTATGCTGAAACCTCCGATGACTCGTCTGACTGCAAAGAATACAATGTAAACAAGGACCGAATCGGTCAAATGGATTGGTGAGCATTTGTTTACTCAATATACTGTAAAAGATCGCCGTAGAATGGTCAATAAATACGTTGGAATCGCCCTTGAAGCATTTGCTTTGTTCTCTGTGGTGTTTAATTGTATTTTCGATGTATACTGTGAAGCCATACTTCCATGCGCTGCTGTTGTTTTGATCCGCGTTTCTCTATATTAATATTCACCATACTATGAAAAGGTGGCCATAAAATTACAACTGCATGCTGTTCGCTTTCATTTCACGCATTTTATCTGCTCCCTGTGTTTTTTGTACATTTTCACTGTTTATTGTTATGCAATACCACAATTTCCATGCAGCTGTTTTTGTGAGTCCGATTTCATTCCGATGACACTGCGTGAAATCCCAAATGCTAGATAACATGTACAATCGTTGTAACAAGGGTATCCGTGAATTGACAAAATGCCAGTGATTAAATTTTGTATGCTTTTTTTAATGAAATGTTTACTTTTCTTTACAATCTTGACTTGCACTTAAAATGCAGGTGCATTTCTGGAAACTGTGTGCCCATGCAAACTGGGCAGGAAAGTGTCTGCTGTCGTGAAATCTCAACGTCATCTGATAAGATACCACATTCCATGTCCTGTATTACTGAGAATGAGAATTTTACTGCTGTGTGCAGCTGTTATTTAGATAACTTATAACCAGTATCTAGAGAATGAAGGCCCGATTTATAATGAGCCACTAAATGGGGATATATGTGTATGCTTGTAAACATTGTCATATTTTTTGTCAGACCATCACCAACATAAGTATTTGTGTCTGGAAAAGGTTTCTGATTTTGGGTAATGCATGAATTATGTGGGATTGTCATGTAAGGAGTTCACCTACAATTGGTGAATGTCAGTATCAAAATGGCCACGGAAAAGAGCATAGTCATAATTTTGGTCTAGAAATGAGCAAGCTTGTGAATGGGTGGGCTGTACACTGATGCTACACATCTCATGGCCATTAACAACCTCCCTGAAAGTTTTCCATTTGGTATATATTCTGTATCATTACACTACTTGCAATAACTTGCATGATGTCAAAGTGATTTAACATAATTCATTGTCCCATAAACTCCATCCAATCTAGATGTGGTTACTTGCACCATTTGTACAGATACATGCATTTGTCATACCACCAAAACTGCTGCCAAAACAAATCAAGCATTCCTTTAGGATTAAAAATACTTAGATGATAAATTATTATGTCCTTTGACTGTAAAATGAAATATTATGTAGCTCCAGAGGGTATATAATTCATGCCACTAAGAATTTTATGAACCAAATGAGGAAAAAGGTTGTGAAAATTTTGTCACCCAAGGTTTGAGAGTATGGTGAGGGTGGTAAAGGGTATTTTCGTGAGCCGTGAATTGCCTTTTTAATTTCCCGTGAAATGTGAAATGGCCGTTTTTTTCCTCGTAAAATGTGATTGTGGTAACCGTGATCCGTGATTTTTGATTATAATTGTCTGTCAAATGAGAATCGGGTGTTTAATTGACTGTGAACTGTGATTTTGTTTCATGTTTCTTTAATTTTGAGAGAAATTATAACAATAGATGCCATACGGTACAGTACAAACTATACTGCGTTCCATTGCAATCTGAAACGTCATTCTTGACCCTGGGCCGTGATTGCCATGGAAACCTGTCTGGGATAGCTTTGCTCATCAATAAAAACAGCCTCTGAAGGTCGCGAGATTCTACCAAACGTAACTGTTCTGATGAGTTATATGGCAGACAGTAACAAGAAATCCTTAATCCACAAGGAGAAGGTCTGTTTTTCAATGTTTGCCACGTTAAATCATGAGCCCCAAAATTAAACAATAACTGCAAGCACATTCTTACCTTATATCCTGTGTGCATTTGTTTGTTTGTGGTTGTTTTTTTGCTGTTCACACCCTAATTTAAACTTGAATTGTACTGTAAACATTTAGTAAAAAAAACATGTTCTTTCACCAATCTCGTTACAATCCCTGATGAAGTCTGTGTGATCAGAGGAAACCGGTCGAATAGCAAAGATATTAACAAAAGTTGTGGCTGTGTACTGTTGACTAGTTTTTTTTAAAAAAACACATCAGACAAGTGAGTGCTTTGACTGTAGTTCTTCTTCTGACCAAAGTAAGGGATTGTATGTTTTATCATGTGGGAGGGTGGGCTGGAGTAATTTAGGGGAGGGTCACCGAAAAAAAAAATCATCCTTAGGGGGGGTTCATCCATTTATCAAACAGCATTTTTCCTCTCAATTCAAACGTCTCAAACGTTATGGGTTCGTGGGTTTCCTTTACTGTACAGTTTCGAATGAATAAATTTTCGAAAACAATGGAAAATTGGCAAAAGGAAACTTACAACGTTTTTTATTTTTTATTTTTTTTTGGGGGGGGGTAGCCTCCTTTTTACTCTGACTGTCTGTGAAGGGCCATGCTTTATTTTCAAGACATAAGTGGAGGGCCAAGGGTATCCTATTTAATTATTGCATAGTTAGTCCAGCCCACCTCCACGCCATCCCTCCCCCCCCCCCCCGCCACATTACGTACACTCCCTAAGAAAATCGCTATTTTTTCTCGTGAAACGTGAAGTCCCCATTTTATTGTCCGTGAAATGTGAAACAGCCGTTTTATTTCCCGTGAAACGTGATCAAGACCCCCCCTTTACCACCCTCTATGGTATTATATATAGATTGAGTACGTTTTTCCTCTTTTCTGTCAGTAGATACAGATATGTTGCCAAAAGGCAATATACCTATTGGATACATGAGAAGCTGTCATCTTGTTTTTGGTAAAAAAAATAAAATAAAATAAGAGAGAGCTTTCCACGTGAAAGTACCGTAGTTTTTCGGTTATAAGGTGCACTTGGCTATAAAACACACCCCAAACTCAGCAACACTTGGTAAAAAGACGCACCATAAACTGAAAGTAACATCAGAAGGACTAGAAATACATGTGGAGCGACAACGAAGTTGTAGTAAACAGGAACAAAAAACCGTGCATAAATAAACAGCCAAAAAAGTAGAGGGAACACATTTTATTAAGTTTATGTACTTGTGACCTACGAAATAACCAAATGTTTGTAAATAAAACAAGAACGTTGCATCCTGATTCGATTCGAGCGAAATTGTCACATGCGCGGGCGAATAAAACTATAAAAACTGCTTCACCTTGATTATTCAGTAGCGTAAACACTTGCGACGAGAGCGCTCGAGTAACTGACCACAAATGTCAGTGCACAAAAATGGATGGATGGACAAAGGTTTGTTTAATTTCTTTAAAAAAAAACCATCAGTTTCCATATCTCGCAACGGAGGTGTTTGTGATGTTAGCACTATAACTTAAAGTATCACATTACAGAGCACCTGCTTTTAAGCACGTCCGATATGCAAACAGACGGCTTTGTTTTGAAAATACTCGCGATGTTCTTTTATCTCGCATTACCAGTTTTGAACAAGTTGAATTGAAGTTCTGCTTGCCGATATATCGCAAGCTAAGGCGACATAATTAATTTTCAATTTGGAGCAATTGCCTGGCTTTCGGCTTATAAATCTGAGACAACTTGTTCCCGTGAGGTCAAACTCCCGTCCAGGTTGCCGTGTGAAGAGGACGCTCAGTTACTCCGCTTTCTAGGATATTATTATCCAACCACTAAGATCATCCTCCTTGAATGTTAACAAGCGCTTACTTTTCTGAAAGGATGCGAAGTGAAAGGCTCTGGCCAAATATATTTACGGCTACTGTTCATTACGTAAATTCGATTTGTACGCCACTTATAAGAATATCAATGGTTCGCACGGACGTCTCAGCTCTTCACATCCCAGCAAACTTAATATAAGATCTAATTATCAGAGAGAGCAAAAGGATCACTCTACTTCCAGCTATTTCAAACAAGATGGAAAATGCCTACTGCTAACTTTCTGCCGTTTTGCAAACGCTGAGCGAATACATTAGGAATTGCCGCTTGAAGTCGTCCCGTTATTCGGCGGTCTAGAATTGTTGTCGGTGTTGCTTCTTTTCTGGCCGATTTTTGTTTCGGATTCCACGTTTTTATTCTTTAAAAAAGTTGGTACGGCATCATCTTTCAAGTCAGTCTTCGTGGCTTGAAAGCTGGAACTAGCGAACTCCTTACCACGAGATTTTGTTTGAAGATGTGTGGTGTGAAATGTAAAATGGTCTGCACAAGCGACTCCCTCTTCAGTCTTATTAGCCATTTCCTCCGTAGTTTTGGGTCATGTGGAAACTTGAAAGTACTTACTTTACACTTGGAATTGTTGCTGCAGTTTATTGCAGCACAAAACACAGTGCTTTCCGCTAAAAAAACGACACTAATTTCGAGACTCACTTGTAGTTTTTAATGTTCCCGCAATTTTTCAGCTCGCCAATAGTGACGTCACTACTGTTAATTCCGACAAATTCCCGACAATTGACCCGACCGCTCTACGAATATCACAGCCAAAACGAAGCACTTTTCAGCATCCAATATCTCTGGGATGCAATACCCGATCACTCTGAAACTCCAGAATATGTTTATTTCTTACTTAAGCTACAAAATTCAATAAAAATTGACTTAAGAAAAAAACTTTGAAATTTTGGTTCATTTGACCTTTAAGACCGCTTCTGAGCAACAAGTTTGTAGTATTTTGTGTCTTTCTTGTTTACGAGTTCCTCAGTGACTTTTATCGCCATGGAAGAATATGTGGAGGTTTGTATGTTCTGAAATTGCCGTGCCAATGTTTGAGCGTTTCGATTTATGGCGCTAATTTTGAAATTCGAAATGGCTTGCTTACGCCATCGCACAATGGTGACATAAAACTAAAATGCAAATGAAACAGGGGGCGGAGCTTTTCCTGTCATAGCGCTTCTTCGTGTTTAACGTACAATACATGTAGTTACCTGTATATTCTTTTCCTCTTTTTTTCTTTCTGAAAGCAGTCACGTTTCGACCAAAACCTGCCCGTGATGTGCTCCTTAGAGACTATGCACGGAGCTAAACTTGATTTGCATTTTAAGATAAGCATCACTCTTTCATCAAATAAAACGGTCAGGGTATTATCGAGTGATATCTGGGTACGAGATTAGGAAACAAACGCAACAAAGTTGGATCCAGTGGATAAACAAGTGCTGGAAAAGACAGATGAAGAGAATAAGAACTTGTAAATTAAGAAATGTTGGACAGAAGCCCGGCCGGTATGATGAAGGCGACTAAACAATGTGACTCGAGAAAGAACACGTATTCAACTAAAAATGCAGCAATATAAAAAAGTGACTAATTATATCAGTGTTGCTGTTTTTTTGATTTATCAAATAGCAATTGGGTACAAACTGTAGCACAGCCACCCAAAAGTACCTTCCTCTTTGGACAACAATCAGTCATGTTAAATAAAATAGTACCACGTTCAAATAAACTCTTGTCAAAAGCGTCACAGTTGTCATTTTACTTAGTTAGAACCCGATGTAATGCGCAGTTGATCATCACGTCATCGAAACTACGTAACATAAGTCAATAAATTGTTGTTGTTGTTTCATTATAGATCCATTCAATAAAATTCAGTGCTGTTGTTGGTAGTGTTTGAGAAACCCATATATACATGAGATTTGATCCCGAATGCCTTTTGGTGGTGTGTTTTTAATTTAGGGGAAGGAATCCGTTTACACCTGTAACGCTCGGTTCCACTGTGGGATGGGTTAATGTCCGGATTGGATGGAACGAAGTAACAAGGATGAGAAGTTGATGAAGACGAGCGCTACTTTCATTTTTGTGAAAACTTAGAGGAAATTGAAAAATATTTTCGTATTATTGTTAGCCATATCCAAGTGTTCGAGCGATCATCTGAGTTATATAGAAATGAATTTAAATGTTATTGGCACCCAAATATTGTCCCTTACCTGCCAGAAGTTGCAAGTTTATGTTGCGTGAATTAAATAACTGTGAATGTTTCAGTAATTGTACACCGGAAACTTTTGAGAGGAACTGAACGAAGTCGGTAACTGTGAAATTAAATCGACAGGAGTGTATTCTAACGGGAATTGAAATGTCGTTTTAATCAAATTTGGCATTTGACATTTTCGTATCGCAAACTCAGCAAACCAATGATACTCTATAGTACAAGTAACACTAGCGAGTTTGGTGTTAATCTAAGCAAATGATAAGGATTTGGAGTTGCAGGGTAGTTGTTATAAGCCTTCAAGAGCTCCATGCCAAAACTAAGTCCAAAGTGCAAGTAAAGGGGCTGGCCAGTTTTGAAATCATCGTTTTAGGGCAAAATATTTTTTGTTGCACAAACACAGCACTGTATGGTTAGCTACCCTAAGGTGTTACAATGCGGTGAGAATGTTTGTCACGCGGCTTGTTGACGCCCAAACCCCAACCCTAAACCTAACCCTAACCCTAACCCTAATCCTAGCCCTAACCCTAGACCTAAACTTAACCTTAACCCAAACCCTAATCCCAACACTAACAATAACCCCAGACATGAGTCAAGGCTGGCTATTGCTTTGTGCTGGTGGTATCAAGTATCGCGGGGAGCAGGGTTGGCGCAGTGGTGAGAGCACTCGCCTTCCACCAATGTGTCCCGGGTTCGATTCCCGGACTCGGTGTCATATGTGGGCTGAGTTTGTTGGTTCTCTATTCTGCTCCGAGAGGTTTTTCTCCGGGTACTCCGGTTTTCCCCTCTCCTCAAAACCAACATTTGATTTAATTTGATTTGATTTGAGATTTGTAATTAGTAGACGAAGAGCCACCTTGTGGAAGTACTACTAATAAATCGTCAAAATTTTCCCATAACCCCTTGCATCCCGACTTTTTTCACCTTATTTTAGTATTTTTTTGGTGCTAATTAGTCTGAAGCACTAATCTTCTCCATATAAGGAGTTTCCGTCGAAATAATTGCGGTCTTGTTACTCTGTGGGCTCGAACTAAGGTGTGACATGTTACACATTAGCGGCCGTTTTTCGTTTACGGAGTCAACAAGCTTGATTCTTGTAAATTTGCCGCTTTATAAGTGTTTTTTCGGGCCATTTTCCTCCGCAAAAGCCCACAGGTTGTTATCATTAAGCTAGAATGTGGGTAAAGGCAAGCCTTTGAAAGAAGCCAGAGGTAAGAGATGGTTTCATGCTGACTGAGACGCCAAACTTGTTTCGTAACCAATATGACGTTGCACGAGTGAAGCTGTCTCTCTCGCCGTTTTCTAGAGTGATTTCAGGACCCACCAAGGCAATTTGGAGAAGATTTGACTGGCAAAAAGTTCAATTGGTGGCACATTTTGCTGGTAGCACTGGATGGCCCGACACTTAAATAGGAAATGTTGCACACGACACTTAAGTATGAAATTCAAGAGTTCTATGCTCCTGGAATGGATGAATCTCCCAAAATTCTTTTCGGGCGTGGACAAGCCAACTGGAGACTTGGTTCAATAAAATGACTAAAGCGTGGCCGGCGGAAAAAGTGAGAGAAAAATTCCCACCCAGATACCAAGTTTCTGGCCTTAAGGTTTGCTGTATCTGTAGAATTTTGATGTTGGGGCAATGTTCTCGATTAAAAAGTTGACCACAAAAAAGTGTAGTTTTTGGTGTTGTTTGTTTGGTCAAAAGACTGGCAGTTTGGGCTTTGTTGCCAAACGAACTGTGTTATGCATCGGAACTCGGGTATTATAGTGAGTTTTTTTGGCTGTGATAATTGTAAAAAAAACATCAGTTGGTGATATTCACACATTATTATGACGTTCTGACAAAATTTCAACAAGAAATAAATCATAAATGCAAACGTAATATATTTTTCGTAATTGGTATCCAAAGGGTTAACGGCTCGACTTTCAATTGGTCTGTCCTCTCAAGGGAGATTATTTTAGCCCATGGTGCTTCAAACAAGTGTCTTCTTTAGCTTAGGGGAGGTGGCCGCTTGCAGAGGTTATAAAGGCAGAGTTTCAGCGGAGAAGTCGCCACTTCGCCAGGACAGTGGTTTGGTTTTCGCCCGGACAAGGGGACAGAAAATCGAGCGCGAATAATTATTATACAAATACTCCATTTAGTGGGGAAGAGATGAAAACACTTGCCACCATTTTTTTTTTCATGTTTCTTTCTGGGTTTTTTTTTTTCTTCTACATTCTCCACGTATTCACTTTGGAAAACAGAACTACCTTTCATTGTTTTCTCACTGACCATTGCCTCTCTTTGTCTGCACGAATTTGTCGTCGCTGGTACGTTGTCAGATAAAATGCATTCCCCACGCCCTGTTCATGTACTTTTTCGAAATACATACATACATACATACATACATACATACATACATACATACATACATACATACATACATACATACATACATACATACATACATGTATGCATGCATGCATGCATGCATACATACATACATACTTATCCTCTCCCCATCGGGGCTTTTCAGGGATAGTTTACATCACTGGCCGGGGGACTTCAAGCGTGTTGCGCAGGGAAGCGTGTTGCGCAGGGAACTAGGGCGAGTTTGAAATTGACACCTTCACATAAAAGATAACGTTGAGATAGATCATTTGACTAAGTTTGATGCTTTTAGGTTGAACAGAGATCAGATTATGGGCATTGAGACATGATTCAAATCCCTACAAATGTCTCGAATTATTTCTCTTTTTTTTTTTTCGATTTCTGTGATATTCGTAAAAATGGGCAAAAACAGTGATTTTCACCTCAGTTACAGTCGAAGCTCTCTTAACGGACACTCTGGCTCGTAAGCGGACAGCTCTACTTACAGCCTCTACTTGAAACTCCGTTTTAACTCCCATACAAACTCTATATTTTTACATTCTCGCAAGCGGACATCCCCGTAAGCGGCCGCGGACACTTTCAGAGATTACGACTTAGACTTTTTCTTTGTTTTTAAGCTCCCGTAAGCGGACACCCCAAAGAAAATCCTATTAACAACCTCTGTATCTTGTTTTTATCAATCAACTTCACATCGCCGTTCGTCACAATGACTTTTTACAGTAATTACAGTACCATATTTCAGTGTTTGTTTTGAAGCAGTCTTCCATCCGCAGTTATCTATTGTAACTAACCAGACTAATATAACTGAAGCCTGACACAGGTCGTAAACATTTTAAACTGTATCACTACTTTTTGTGGAGGCTGTTAATGTTGAATATGTTGATTTTGGTTAAAAATCACTAAGGGAAAGTCCTAGCTTACGAGAACCATTCTCCTAAGCGGCCAGCTTCAGTTCGGACACTTTTTTCGCGTCCCGAGGGTGTCCGCTTACGAGAGCTTCGACTGTATTTGCAAATAGTAGGTTCATGACGGGATTTTATAGTTGAAACAAAATAAGTTTTGAAAGTTTTAAGGGTTCTGATATGGTTTTGGGGGACGCAGCCTAAAAATTAGAGACGTTTATATGGGATTTTCCGTAACTTGTTCTCTGTTCAACCAAAAATCATCAAAGCTGGTCAAATGGCCAATCTTAACATTGTCTTTCATGTGATGGTGTCAATTTATTGATTGGTTAAAATTTGAAACTCGCCCAGCTCTTTTCGCAACAGTTTGAAACTCAAGACTCTTCTTCACCATATCATAATTTCCTCAAATACGAAAACAAAATTATCATTAGGTCGGGCACGTATGCAGTAAATATAATTTATTTATTTATTTATTTCACGTAGCGGAATATTAAAAGATATAAATTTATAATTGTTTTCAGTTTGTTCGCTATTTAGCCTACGTCTACATCGAGTTCTCTGATTCTTCCTGCGCAAACATTGATAAAAGGGCAAAGGGACTCTTGTTTGCTCACCAAACAAAAGACCAGAGGCGACTTCTAGAGCGGTACGGAAACGAAATTTGTATGCTGGGCGCTACCTATAAGACCACAAGATACAGCCTACCTCTTTTCTTTGTTGTTGAGAATAACGTTGACTATCAGATCGTGGCTTCTTTCGTGGCTCAAAGTGAAGCGGGTGATGGCAGCTATGAAGCACTGTCAGTTATCAAGTTATTTAACCCCAAGTGGAACCCTTCTCTTCATGGTGGACTACTCAGAGGAGGAAATGTCAGCTGCTAAAAAGTTATTTCCAGGAGAGCCAGACATATTTTTTGTAAAAAAAAAAATATAGGGGAAGAAGGTGGGTATTGCACCCGAGGCGAGTTCCTGGTAAGAAACTACGACCACAATACCGTTGAAAGATTGGAATTTTTTACTGTTTTGCGTGAGATTTAGTTATGTTAAAGTGAAGTCATACCGCCAGATGTAACCATTTCCTTGAAAGTTATAAACATAGCTTTGAGTCCCATCGTTTGGCGACAGTAATATTTTCTTGTTTCTGTAGGTAGTCAAATATTCATCTGTGATTTCCATCGTGAGCAAGCTGAAAAATCAAGCAATGGAATGGTGGGAAGTAAGCAACACGTACTTGCCTGGCTACGAGCAATAGCCAGAGCTAGCACAGAACAAGAGTACGTTGAGAAGGCTAGCGCATTAAAAGACACGGCGAGAATGGAAATCGAGTACCACTTTACTAAACTATATCACAAGGACATGGCTCCCGCAACACAAGGTAGACTTGAAGCAGTTCGGCGCATGAAGTTTATTCTAATTCGTCCATTAAAAGTCAGTGTGACATTTTCTTTTATCTTTACAGAAATGGGTGTGGGCTTTTCGATAAGATCGGCTCCTTACGACGGTCCACACCAACAATGGGGTAGAGAGGCAAAACAAGGCCTTTAATGGAGCTACGTCACGGCCTTTGGATTTTTCAAAAAGGTCATTAGTAATCCGCTTCAATCTTCTCCATCCTTCACCATCCTCGTCATATTTGCATTTATTCTTGGCTCTTTGGTGCATATCTTCTCTGACAAATTGTTATTTCACTGTTTCCCAATATTTAAATGTATTTTCTTGTCTCTGATAATGACCCAAAATATCGTGACTGAGCTTCTTTAAGTACGACTGTTTGGAGGGACACAAACATTTAACGCCAGACGTAACTAATCGATGACATCGGTGTCATCAATGAAATCAATGAATAATCAATAGGTAATCGGTGGCTAATCAGTTGATTAGTCCGGCATTGATTATTGCCGATGATCAATGAGTAATCGATGAATAATCGATAGGCCACAATATTTTCAGTCATTGATTAGTCATTGATTATATCGATTAGTCATTTATTGCGTTGATTACTCATTGATGACATCGATTAGTCAACGATATAATCTCGTGGCTGCACAAACCATACCAAATCGAAAATAAAGAAATAAAAACAACTTCTTCAAGGCATATGAACGGCAAATTGAGTACCGGAAGTCGCGTTCAGTCCTTTCTAACCCAGTTAAAACCATCATTCTTAATAACTTAAAAATACTGCAAAATGATCCCAAAACTGCTAGAAGTTTTCGCAACCATCTCTGATATCATCTGGTCAGAAGCGCATTCAAAACAAATGAGCAACTTGGCACCTTTAAATGCGCGCGCTCGCGATGCAAAACTTGTCCTTTCATTCAAAACGCTGACAAAATATCGGGCCCTAATCGATCTGTTAAGGTTACTGATCGTTTCACGTGTACCACCGCAAATGTTATCAATTGCATAACCTGTACATTATGCAAAACGTTATACATCGGCGAAACAGGAAGACGACCAGGCGACTGATTCCGAGAACCCCTACGTGATGTTGAGAAAGAAAAATACCCATCCAAACCAGTCGCCCGGCATTTTATTCTCCCTAACCATTCCAAACAACACGTGTCGATCTGCGGCCTTTCCCTACATCGAGGTATCACGGGAAGCCTAAAAAATCTAGAGCAAAAATTCATCTTTCTTTCCCCACGATATTCATTCAATATATTCAGTTATTCCTGTTTTTCACGTTACCACCAATAGCGTAGCTCCATCTTCTGTATATAAACCATACACAACCCACAATTCTTCGATTCGCTCTGACGGAAGAGCTAACCGACGCTCGAAAACAAGAACTTCCGTTTGTTCAAGACGTCCGTTTAATTTGTGAATACAGGATGCCATGGGAGAATTCCGACAGAAAGTCCCCGTCTCTCTGGTGTGCTGAATGCGATTTGTACAAAGAGTGGTATCATAGGAAATGTTTACCTTCCATTCCTCACATGATCTTCAAGGGGTCAGCTGCCACTTGGTGGCGTCCAAAGCGCCGGAGGGCTTTCAAGGAAGGGGAAAGTGCTAGCCCATTGGTTTCATAGGAAACTCTTTCAGAGGAACTATTTCTGATGACCACCTTTCATAAACTTTGTCTTTTCTCTAAACTTTTTTTTTTTATAAAGAAGCAGTTATTTATAATAATCGAAGTTACTGAGAGCTTTTAATTGCCAGTTCATAATAATAATAATAATTTTATTATTTCTAATGCGCAAATTCACATGAGCATAAATGATTAAATGATGCATAAATGATGAGCGTAAATGATTTAGTCTCATATTGATCGGAGGATCGGAGGATCGGAGGTTATACAGCGTTTTTTAGATAGGTGCCTTAAGCGTCATTTTACCTCTCAAACAGTCAGCATTTTTAATCTTTTAGAACAGCAAGATAAATCCGCTTTCAAAAGAGCTCTTAATAATCATATGCTAGGTGCGATCATTCCCAAAGAAAAAGAATTAGTATATAATTTGCGCAGGAGAAGGTGTCACCTTCCTCAGATAAAAACGGAGAGACACAAGAAAACTTTTGTAAATAGACTTTTTTTTTAAATATAAATTAGTATAGTGTTATTTTATCTTATATTATTATTGTATTTTATTGTGTATCTTTTAATACGTTTTAACTGTAACTTAGGATATGTATTTTTATCCTTTGATTGAATAAAGACTATTATTATTATTATTATTATTATTATTATTATTACTGTTGTTGTTATTTAACCGAGATGGTTACCATGTATAAAGAAGCATTTTATTGTTACTGTTGATAATTAAGAAAGTTCAGGTTTAGTCAGTTCCGTAGCATGGTATGGTGGATAACATTGCACTTAGCAGTGCTATAGGGTCGTTAAACTATCGCCCATTCGAAAAATAAAGGGAAGGAGCTGCCCCTGGAAAAACCGAGACATGGCACTGAGATAACCTACAAATTTGGCACACCCCTGTCAAACATCTCAGTGGAGGAAACACAAGTAACTCACACGATTTATGAGAAATACGGTAAGAAAAGAGGTAGCGTTGTTTCAGTAAAACCCATTTCCAAATTAAAGATCGAAATCTGTACAATACTGCATTTCGCCCCAACTTAGAAGTCGATATCCCACTTTGAGGCAAAACAGATCAAATATCATACTCTAGATAGTAAACTAGTCTGTAGAGCTCTACAGACTAATTTACTACCTACCGGTATAGAGGGAAAGGTGCCTACCTTCGGTCCCCACACCCCCCCCCCCCTCCCTCCCCCACCAATAAAGCAAAATTAAGCAAAAGTATAGAATTTTCCTTATGTCTAAGTCAAACTTCAAACTTCACTTTATTTTGCACTTACTTTTTGAAATTACAATATAAGCATAAAAAAAATACATATATAACAGTTAAAGGTGACGGTGGTGTATAGTTTGTGCATGGAGGCTAACAGAACTGCGGGGTTATCGAGTTAGCCTCCATCTCGTTTGAGTGAAAATAAAAAAAAACATGGGAGTAGAAGGACGGATTATTAAAGGAAAGAGCTAGAAGAATCTCGGAAACTTACGTTTGATATTGCTGAGATAGAAGATAGTTTTTAATACTTTTGGAGAAAGCAAATTGATTTAGATCTTTAAAATTGTATGGGATTTCTTGCCAAAGATCAATGGCAATAAATGAGATCATTTGTTTGCCAGTATTTGTTTTAGCTCAGAATTTGTGTGGATTTTGATTGGCCGCATACCTGGTGTTATAATGATGTACGTTGCTGGCATACTGGAAAAAATGGTCAAAGAGTATCGTAAATACTCTTTGTCTTTGGCCATCGTAGCTTAACAAGAAATAACACACAAACTGCGGTGATAAATATGACAATAAAACGCATTGTTGGAAAACAAAAATAAAACTATATCATTTAACTTGACGTTTCGTATGTTTCAACATACATCTTCAGAAGTGACCGTTAGGAATTAAAGTAAAAACTAAATTTTATTATGAAAAGTGTTCGTCATCGTGGTTTCAAATGATAGCTGAGTTAATCTTTTGTCTCACGATTGAGTCACAAAGATGTGGATCGCTATACTGCTGGTCTTCGTCAGGCGATGGTGTCGACTGGCTGCGTGTGAGTATAAGAAGCGCCGTGGCTAGTGGTGGTTGGTGCGTTTCGATCCTCGCTTAGGCTGTTGTTGATTGGAGGATTTCGATCCTTGTCGTTCAGACTAGAAATTGTTCCCTCAGCGGTCCGCTTTGGTACTGATCGGCTGTTGTTTTGATTGATCGTGGACATCCACGCTTCAGGAATTTCAATTCCACTGTCCCTGTTGATGTTGTTAGGGTAAAGCCTTATGTGAATAGCCTCTTTAACCCTACGGGTGTACCAATGTGGGTCTCGGTCAATAAATTTAACTTTTTCTCAGAGCGGATAATGTCCGGTCGCCTTGCTATGTTCTGAAACGGCGGAGGATTGGGTTCGAGCAAGCCGTATGTCTCTATCGTGTTCCTTAATCCGTTCATGCATAGATCTTCCCGTCTCTCCAATATAAACCTTACCACATTCGCAGGGAATCTTGTAGACTACTCCGTCTTGTTTTACTGGATCGACAATGTCCTTAGGTCGCACTAGGTGTGATTTAAGAGTTGTGTCAGATCTGAAAACAGTCCGTATGCCTTGTTGTTGTAGGCAACGGCGAAGAGCCTCCGGTGTGCCTTTGACGTATGGCAGAACCACAGTAGATTTAATTTCGAGTTCAGGTTCTTTAGTGGTTATTTGTCCCTTGGTTTTCGTAAGATTTTTTACAAACGAAGACGGATAACCGTTGGAAACAAGGACCGATGAGAGGTGTTTCTTTTCATGAGAGATAACTGATGGTTTTGTTATGAGGTGTTTAGATCGATCGTACAGGCACTTGACAATACCGCGTTTTACAGATTGCGGGTGGTGTGAATCATACGCTAGGTACTGGTCAGTGTGTGTAGGCTTTCTGTTAACACTGGTAGATAGGTATCCGTTCGAATCCTTGATGATCAACGTATCAAGGAAGGGAATTGAGTTGTCATTCTCTGTTTCCATTGTGAAACGGATCGTCGGCTGTTGACTATTGAGGTGTTGTAAGAACGAGTCAACTTTGTCACGATTTAAGATGGTAAAGGTGTCATCCACTTAGCGTTTCCAGATCTTAGGTGTACAGGGCGTCGATGTCAAAGCTTGCTCCTCAAAACCCTCCATGTAGAGGGTAGCTATCACTGCGGATACCGGGCTACCCATGGCTGCTCCTTCTTGCTGTTCGTAAATCAGTCCATCATACTGGAAGTATGTGGATCTAAGAACGAAACTCAAGAGGTCTGCAATCTGCGTAGGTGTTAGAGTCGTGCGGTTGGCAAGGCACGGGTCAGCTTCTAATCCCTGTACACTGCAATATTTTTAATATTGCAGCCTGTTTTTAATATTGCATGTTTGTTTTAGCACGTTTAGTATATATTACCCCTGAGAATTTTCCCTGCTGACAAAAAGGACCACCCCCGTTTTCCTGACACACTTGTTTCAGCATCTTTAAAGACTGCAATCAGTGATTTAGTGCAGAGAGAGAACAATGGCACTGGATAGTAAATATGGGTTATGATCACTGGAATGGATGATACTACTGTCCGCTTGCACTTTCCAGATTTCTTCAAATAACCAAGCATGTCAGATAACAAAAAAAGGTTTCAAAACTAAACGGCCATTCCCTGTACAAAGTTTCACTTCAGAAGATATTCTACACTCCATAATATAAAAAAGCGGAGGCAGCTTTAGTGAGAACTATTTCTAATAATAATAATTGCTGCGAAGCCACCAGGCTTCACAGCAGACTATTCCAGTTTCCTTACGTGATCAGCCTGGGTTGCCTGTGCCTGAAAGGAGAATCGTTTGAGATCAGTTTGATGATGTAAATCACCTCTTTTGCCTCGATCTCGTGGCCCTTAAATCGGGTCACAGTCCGGGCACGGTCCATTCATTCGGAGAGAAAACACTTGATTTTTAGCGCTTAAATCAAAAGGGAATACCCAAACGACCTGACTACGGGATGTATCGTGAAAAATTTATAGCGGAGAACCGTTTTGCCAAGCCACGTTTTTCCGAACGCGAAGTATTTGAAAGCAAGGTGAGAAGACAAGATTGGAACTGCAGCCGATAACGCCGATACGTTTCTCGGAATATTTCAACCAATTCCTGGAAGTCCTACGGTAAAATAGATTCGGTATTATTTATTGGGAATTCACTTTGTCGTATTTGATTTGTTGGTAGAATGCCGCAATTCTTTTTAATTTTTTGTTAAAATGTAAAGAGTCACGGTTTGATCAGGGAATCAGGCGTTGATGAAATGTTAACGCACAGAAAGGGCTCCCACGAAGCAAAGATTGAACGCTATTTGCTTTTTAAAGATCGATAAAATCATATCATGATCGATCATATCAATGTTCGGCTGATTTCGATATTAATCATAAAAATTACAATTTCCTCGATTGTGATTGGTTTAAAAAACTCCTATTTTCCACTAATTCACGTACCAAGTTGTTATCGGACAGTTTATTATTGGACAGTTTGTTATCGGACAGTTCTATAAGCCAATCACATTCAAAGTAGTGTTTCAAATCAACCAATCACATTCAAAGTTGTAGTTTAAATCAACCAATCACAACCTTGGTTTCAATCACCATACATTTTGATTGTAGTCAATTTTAGAGCGACATTAAAAAATTTACGCGTTCTTTTGTCAGTCTTTCCCTCCCTTTTATAACTTGGCTCTTCTTCTTTTCTCGGAAATTGTAATTTTTATGATTAATTGGTAATAAGACTTCGTGTCGTCCAATTCCGTCTGTAATCATATTCGTGATAAACAAATCGGACTCCCGCTTCGCGGTCGTCCGATTTTGTTATCACTCGTATGATTACAGACAGAATTGGACTCCACTCGGAACAAACCTTTTTCGGCTATCTGTTTTGAATAACATTTTGACTCGTCATTCAGATGTGCATGCGTGTGTGTGATTTTAAATCGACGGAAAAAGTACGAGCAAGCCTCCCGTAAGAGGACCGTCTCGGGATCAAGCATGGGTATCTGCTTGATAAGAAACCCTCGAGATCAAACATGGGCGTCTGCTTTACACGGAAGGTGTCCGTTTACAGGAGGTTAGCTTACCTCGTTCCTAGGGTCCAGGGGGCGGGAAGAGGAGAGACCCTGGGAACGAGGTTGCATTTTTTCGCGTTTGGGGCCGGTGGACCTGTTGAAGTTTAAATTTCCTATAGAAGACAAGCTTCGATATCATTCACATTACAACATCTTTTTGACGTATGACCAAAATATATGTTTTCATTAGTTTCCAAGTAACAGCTTTTAGCATAGGGACGGTAAAGCATGGCTGCTCATTTTTGGAAAAGGTAACTTATCTTGAAATCCTGTCAGACTCTTCATAAGGAAACTTAAAGAGTGTAAACTACCCCAGTCCCACAGCTTGTAGGCCAAATTAAAAAAAAATCTGTTAGATCGTCTTCAAGTAAACTGATTGCAAATAAACGTTTTGAAGGCGGGTTTCTAGAAAAAATGACCTTTTTCAAAATGAGTGGCCATGCGTTACCGTCAGGATCGTAACAGCTGTTGCTCGGAAAGCAATGAGAAAAAAAACTTTCGTCATTCGTCGATAAGATGTTGTAGTATTGAGCAAATCGAAACTTGTCTTCTATAGCGAAATTCGATTTCAACGCCCCAAAGCTAAAGAAACTGATGCAAGCCTCGTTAAGTACCACAGGTGGGATGTGTCAGTCGTTGCAAGTTCATGTCGCATGAAATAACAACTGTTGATGTTTCAGTCATTGTGTACCGGAAACTTTTGAGGACCTGAATGACGCCGGTAAACGAGAAATCAAATCGACAGTTGTGTATTAGGATAACGGGAATTAAATTGTCGTTTTAGCTCGACTTAGAGGGGTCTGTCTGCTCAAGGGAAGTTAATGGGCTCCTGTTTTATGTTATTTTAGCCTATGATGCTTCAAGCAAGTGTCCTCTTTAGCTGACGAGGGGTGACCGCCTGTAGAAGGTTATCGATGTAGAGTTTCAGTAGAGAAATCACCGGGACAGTGGTTTTGTGTCCCCTGTTATAAATGCAGAGTTTCAGTGGAGAAATCAATGGGACCGTGGTTTGGTGTCCGTTTACGGGAGGTGGTCGGAATACATTTTGGGCCTGAGCAGGGAGCTCCTGGTCTGAGAACTGTTTTTCAAGTTGGTTGTCTATCGACTGACACTAGCTTTTTTAGGCAAACTAGCCAGTGTATTTCTCAATTTTATTGTCTTTATAGCGTCCTTTCTTGAACGATTATTAATAATATTAGAAATCGAGTTTCTGGTAATGAACCTAGTGCACGTGAAATAGGGCCAGAAACGTTTTCGGCAGTTCGGGCTCCTGGATGGTGTCGGTGGTAAGATGAGGGGAAGTGAGGGGACTGCAGGAAAAGCCACACCCAATTATACTGGAGCGGTTACCAAGGCAGGGACTGCAAATATGGCGAAAAATAACGGCTTGTTCGCAGGTCTAAAGCCTAAAAAACCTTCCGATTTCGTTGCATTCCTGTTTATGATCGTGATGTTGTGGTTGATAGCACTGTTCGAGCTCTTCATCGTGTTGCCGCTCTACCATGCACCTTTCACAACATGGTACTATGTACACGTGAGTTGTGGATTTTTCATGTGGTTTAACGTCTTCGCAAACTTTTACATGCTGATAGCGACAGACACAACCGGAAAGAATCTAGGAATGCCGTCTGTGCTCAAACCAGGCTGGACTTACTGCCCTTTCTGTCAGCTCAACTCGCCTCCGAGAGCCCATCATTGCCAAGTTTGTAACGAGTGCGTGTTGAGGCGGGATCACCACTGCGTTTTTGCTGGAAATGCGTCGGATTTAGCAACTATCGTTACTACCTGTGTATGGCGTTGTATCTTTGGATGGGAGCTGTTTATGCCAACGTCTTTCATTACGATTATGTGACGGAGGAAATCGGAGGTTTCGGCTTCTGGACTTTGCTGACTATGTTTTCTCCAGTTGTCATATGGCTGTTGGGCTACACGACTCTCTACGGAATTTTCGTCTCCCTTATGGCAGGGATTTCAGTCTTTGCGCTGCTTCTTTTCAGCGGCCTGTTGTTCTTCCAAATCAGAATCATATTTCGAGGTCAGACTTCGTACGAGCGAAAAAAGAAAAAGAGAGAATACGATCTTGGATGGAGGAAGAACTTCCTACAGGTGCTTGGAAAAAGGTGGTATTTGGTATGGATATGGCCCACTGTAAGCTCACCTTTGCCCGGAGATGGGACAAATTTCACGAAGACATACCTTGGGGAGGATAAGGACTTGTAAGGTTTAAATAAATTGTGCTGTAGTTTGTTCAAATGCCAATTACCTTATGTACAGTGTAGATTGCCATAATTTCTGATGTTTTCTGACCTGATCTAAGCAAATCTACAGTAAACTTTGCTGGAGGTGCTGTTCTACTCATTTGCGGAACTTAAAGATAAATTAGTATATGCAAGGGGCTATTTACATGGTATGGCTATGACTTTCCATCTGGTTCGAGTTCAGTCTGGTTCTCTTTTGTGCCTTGGTATTCCTTCACATGACAGCAGCATAAAATGTCATAACAGTATGAGTCACACCTGTGCGGGTTCACCCCATTTGCTGAATCAGATAGAGATTTTTGTTCCAGTACAAAACCTCATACTGGCTCAGAGATAATGACTTGTATGTTGGAACAATTCGTGAGTCAGACTTAATCTTTGGAAAATTTGATATTGTAACTGATTTTCTTTTAATTAACTCATACTAGTATTAAGTAAACAATGGACAGCAACTCATTTTGGAGTGAAATGAGTCTCTTGGTAGACTGGATTGGGTATACAGCTATAGCATGGGTAATTTTATGTAAACATGGTATGATCTCTGTTTCTTATCTAGCAAAATTGTGTAGCATCTTGTCTGATACTTAGACAATGAGGCTGGAGTTGGCTAAAACTGGGATATTTCACAAGATAATAATTATCAGGATAATAATTTATAATTATTGTTTTTTGCTCAACACATTGATAACAAAGTACAATTTAATGAGTTTATTGCAGAGGAGCCGGAAAAGCCCCTGTTTTTCTCTGTAACATACAAAATTATTTATAACATAACTAAAGAAAAGCGCGCGCTCTGATTGGTCAATTAGCCATTTACTATTTGCCGATGGGTGAACGCTGTTGACGTGTGCGCTGTTTATAAACTAAAATTTCGCTTTTTTGGGGGCGAGATTTAACGAAATTTGTATCGCCGTCGCTATTTCTGTGAATGAAGTTTCGCGCGCCTGTTTTTCTTGGTCATGTTAGTTAGTGCACTATAATGGGACTTTGCTTTCTCTACGATGTTTATGTTATGTTACAGTGTATGTTATAAAACAAATGGTAAACGGATCGGCGTGCACTATTGAGTTATGGATGAACTTGGGAGGTATGCTAAGCACTCAAGAAGCTAAAGACGTTCTCGGCTACGCCTCGAGCGACTCTTACGCTTCTCTCATGCTTAGCAACCCCCCGCGTGCACCATAACTCAATAGTGCACGCCGATCCGTTTACCATTTGTTAAGTATATTTAACAATTATCCTGTGAAATTGCGTAGAATATTGCCTGATTTTTAGCTGACAAGGTCGTAGGCTGAGTTGGCTAAAATCAAACGATATTCCACAAGATTGTGTAGGATAATTATTTTATTATTCAACATGTTAATGAAAAAGCAAAATTATCTACTTTTATTGCAAAAAAGATGGGAAACACACCATTCCCCCCCCCCCCCCCGGCATACAATATTATGTATATTGCAGCATGTCTGTTGTGTATGCACGGCGAATATTGAGCATGCTATGATCATAGTTGGACATCATCACAATCTGTTGGGTAATAATGTAGGATATCTGTTGAGTGTGCATGATGGATGTTGAGACTGCCATGACCATATCTGGACATTTGTCACATTGTGTTGAATGATAATCTTTGTTATAATGTTATTATTTTCTGGAGCAGGTTAGGCGGCTATTACTGTGATGGAATGAACTATATACTTCGCTTACAGACATATACCACAATTCTCCCTTCTCTACTTTCCAGTCTGCTTTGCTTGTACTATTTCTTTCTTTCTTTTCTTTAACTTGTAACTACATGAAAATTGTCTCTGCCAGTTAGCGTACTGTAGTAAATTAGTTAGCGTAAGGTAGTAATCTAATGCATATGTTATAGTAATATTGTAATAGTTTAGTGACTTTTTATTTATTTTTTCATTTATTTAATTTTTTTTTAATTCCATATATATAAATGACTGATCCGCCTAGATTAGCCAGTGCTATTTGCGGATCAGTCACGTTTGTAAATGTGTTGTTGAAATCTTAATTAAATATCATCATCATCATCATCATCATCATCATCAATATTAAACAATAATTGTTTATTGGATGAGGTTGAGCAAAATATTGTGATTTTTCAGTGGTGAGCAGTTCAATTATTCGGCTGAGGCAAATAATTGATCTGCGAGACACTGGCAAATCACGATATTTTGTGAAAACCGAGTTCAATTATAGTTTTATCATTCGATCACTGATCTTGTTTTTCATAATTATTTTGGGAAGAGTGAAACGATCTGCCATTTTTCACTGAATTTGAAGAGCATAGATGCATGGACACACTGACAACTACGCGTGAGCAGAACATTATTTGCAGCAAAATCACAGTTGGACGGTACTGTGCACCAGCAGACCATTAGTTGTAGGCAGTTGTTTGTAGGTCACTTGGTAGGCTCTGGGCCAATGAAAAGGAAGGGAAAAAGTATCAAATGATAAAGTGTTCTATACATACAAGTAATATTATTTTCTGGAGCAGGTTAGGTACATGTAGCCATTACTATGATGGAATCAACAGGAAATACAGTGTTTTATATGAATTTTACCATCCTAGGACAGAAATGTGATTAATATACATGTACATGTTTGTACATTGAATTTCATTTGATCTCATAATTGTTAATTAGCTACTATAGTCAGTGATAATGTAATGACTTGTTGGCTCAGCAATTTGACAAGTTTTTGAGGTCTAATGTTGTGCACTGTACATCATCATGAAGATATCTATTTTACTATTTTAGTTGGTCTCTAACTGGATGGTTCACAAGTTAAAATTGATTGACCAGCCCGTTTTCTCAAGCAGAGGTTGTGTATGGGTGGCTATAGTAGTTGGCAACTTGTCTCAGTTTGAACAATACAAACAAACAAACAAAAAAGTAATAGAAAACATGCTTGAGGAATTTGGAAGCCAGGTTATTGTTATTGTTATTGATGAAGCTTAAGGCTTAAAGGTCTTACTGTTGAGCATGATTGTGCCTTTCAAAAAATGCAAACTCTGATGCTCAAAATCCAATATTTTATCATTGAAGTCCTTCAATCACAGTCCACAAATCAATCTTTTGACCCCGTAAAGGAAAATTTTTTCATTGTTTTCAAAGAGGCGCAATACGATTTTGAACTCCAGTGTTCAGGTGTTATTGGAAAGTGCAGTAGGCTTGTGTAACTTAGGGTAGTGTGATATTTATTCTAGTTTAGTTTCTTATCAACATATTATCGTTGTGGTTTTGAATCCCGTACAAGCCTGATTTTTTTTTCAGGCTTTATTTTCACTACTGCTTAAGTAGTGTTTGTAACTGCAATGATCACTCACACATACAGACATTTCTCTATCTGTAGAATTTTAGAATTTTTTAATGAGTAAGGTGAAAACCTTGGTTAACTTTTAATCATGAATTAGCATCAGTGAACTTTTGAATTTATAGTCTTTTTGTTTTTATTCATTATTATTTAAGCTTCATTGACAACATTTTAAAGGTTTTAATAGCATCCCAGGGGATAAGAGTGTTGGCTATTATTGGTCTCTCACTTTTGATCGAAAACAGCCTGTCCAGGCAAAAAATGTTTGGACCACTCACTTGTCAGGCAATCTCATATATTGCATAATTTAATTCAACTGGAATGCATACAAAGCAGAAACACATTATGCTAGAGAATGTTTTGTGATGCTAGGCTTTGTTTGCATGACTGTCTTAGTGGAACTGAAAATCATGTGACATTTTGTTGCTTTTGGTGTCTCTATGTGAGTTAGCCTGCGCAGCTGGTGGTTTTAATTTGTTGGGGAGCACTTCTCGTTGTCCTGCGCCCAATTTTTGGGTATATATGAGAAGAGAGAATTTTTCTCGAAGGATTAGTTAAATTGAGGGAAATAGGAAATATTGAAGATTTATTGAAGGGTTAAAATTGGAATTTGAAGTTAGACTGAATTAGTAGATAGACACCAAACAGTTCCCCAGCAACCTGGGGTGCCCTTGTGGGGTGTCAACTGTCTGGTGGTGTTTCAAAACATTCTTTAACCGCCTCCTCATTTTTTAATCTTCACTCCAATTCACGTTAAATCCAACCTGAATAGAGTATGGCAATATGGATAGTTACATGTACGACTAGTTGGCTAATCGTTTCTCCAACCGATTGTCTTACTAACTCACCGACTGTTGACTCACGGACTGACCGACTGACGTCCCAACTGTCTTACAGCGAAATTCGTTGTATCACGCTGCGCGTTTTGCAAATTTCCGAGTGATTTTGGCTTTTTCTGTTGCATCAATCATCTGATTGGGGGCGGAGTTATGCAAATACCCAATCAGAACGCATTGCGTTGCGATTTGCATAACCCTGGCCCCAATCGAAGATGATTGGCTGAACAGAAAAACCCATTTTTTTCGAAAACGAGTAGCGCAATTCAACGAATTTGGCTGGAATGCATGATAATTATTCTCTGGCTGATTGGATACTGAAAGCGGAATTCTCAGGGCAGGACCTACTTATGCTTCTTTTAATCTCTCAGCTGGTGAAGTACTCGGTAAGAGAATTCTATTGAAGGCATAACAAGAACTGCCTAAACAATTTTCCCCTTGCGACAATTATGGCTACTTTAAGGAGGCTATGTCATGGGCATTTTTCTGTCCTTGGGCCAAAATATGTACTTATTGACTGAGTGGGAGGTCAGGACGGGAAAATATTTGGCTCGAGCTCATGCCGTACGGACTGAGCGCTGCGAGGTCCGTGCGTCATGAATGAGAGCCAAATATTTTCCCGTCCGGCCCGACCTGACTCAGTCAATAAGTGTTTTATCATATGGCCTCTTTAGACTCTTCATGAGCACGTAGAAGATGAAATTGTTTAAAAAAAAATGACAAATCTGCACAGAAAATTGATCCAATATATTATATGTATTTGTTTTCTGGTTGTAAAATCAATTTACATGGTTAGACGCGACGAAATCCTCTAAATTCGGGCCGTACGTGTTCCTAACAGGGCCGTACGGCTTTTGCCGGCCCTGCTCGCGCTAAGGCGTACGGCCCTCATACGGGGATTTTCTCAATAGTTTCACAATGAAAGCGCGCGGGGGGCCGTACGGGTCATGATAATTCGGGTTAATAGCGCGCACACGAGCGCGCGCACATTAGAAACATGGCCTATTTGCCTTGACATTGAGCTTTGTCAGCCGAAAATTTCCCTTTGCGGTCGTGTTGCAAAGAAAAGAGCACGGTGACAGCCATTTTTTATTAGCGTTACTTACTCATAATAGGCATACGAAAAACATGATTTAAGGAGAAAAAAAGTTTAATAGTAGAAGTTGGATTATTTATGTATAAATGACGTGAAACTTTGCATATGGAACCAGGGAGGAGTACATTATTTGTACATTATTTTTTGTACATTATTTGCGAGATCGAGCAATTTGAAATTTATTTATTTATTTTTTTATTTTATTAGCTTCACCAGAGACCTGGCAGGGACACTAAACAGCTTGCGCCAATTACTGTAGGCCCGTAACTGCAAATCCCTCCCCGATAACCACATTCTAGTAGAGATACACCACCCCACCGGGGACCACGTCCCCTACTCTTTTCGAACAGTGCGTGAGTTCTTTAACGTCCCACAGAATCAATTATGAAGAGTTGTGCGACGGGGCCTACGATTTATCGTCCTTATCCGAGAAGACTAGAAAGTCTAACCATTTGCAGATGTCATTACAAAGGCAGCACTTTCTCCTCAATTATTTAAAGACCCTGAGTGTTGGTCCGGCCGGGGTTTGAACCCGCGACCTCCCGCACGGTAGTCCGGTGCTCTACCAACTGAGCTAACTGGTCGGCGGTTACTATACTGAAAAGTTATAGCGCAGAAAAACAATTAGGCTCTTGGTTTCACTACTATTCATAGTTTTTGCTACATTATAACAATTTTTGCGGTTGCTCAAGTTTCGAACATTCTTCGCGCAACTCAGTAAAATCACTAAGAATAACGGGCATGCAGGGCGAAAACAAGCACGGTGACCCCATCTTTTTATTGTATTTTTTCAATGTCCTATGTATGACTATCAATTGTGCCAAGTTTGAAAAAAATCTGGATTGTACGTCATTTTCATGGGAATTACCTTAAATCAAGACCACTTAGAACATTAGAATTCCAACAGAAAGACATAAAGTTAATTCCTGACAGGAGAACAAAGCCCCATCGCTTTAAAATAGTCCTAAATAGACGTGACCTGCTGCATCTTGAAACCAGTTGTCCACTTTTTCCAAATTGCCATCCGCTGTTTCCGTAGTCAAGGGCGCATATTCACAGTCTCACTACACTAGTGGAGTGGTTTTGAACAAAACTGAAGCGGTATTTTGGATTTCCATCAGTCTGACAAACATTCAAAAATTGGTGACATAGCCGCTTCTTGTTGGATTTGTGTCGCCAATTGAAATTTACTAGATTTGTTTTTCTGTGTTCAAGGCCACTCTTTCAGCCCTTTCAAGGATACGTCAGCGGCAGCATGGAGGAAAGTTGGAGCTCAGACAAAGTAATAAACTTGCTTTAAAGAAATTGGTGGTGTCGTAATTTTAATTGTATTACCGGTAAAAGGATGAACTGTGTAATGAAGACCAAAATGTTGCCCAGGCAACAAGCTCGGTAATAGGCGATTTGCATTATAGCGTCATTTTACTACAACTACCCGAATTCATATCGTTTTCCCTTTATTATTCAAATTTTTAAACCACGGTGGGGTTTAAATAACAATAGTCAGACTAGCAAGACAAAAAAAGAAACTGAAGGATTCTGGTAGTTGTAGTAAAATGACGCCATCATGCAAATCACCTATTCCTTTGCCCTTGCGTTTATGATGTTTGCTGATAGCAGCCATATCATCTGAAATCTGTAACATGCTGACATCGTTTCGAACACAAGAATAATAACATAGGTCAGTTACTAACGAAGCAGAAGGTAGAGGTCCTGATAGAAAGGGTTAAGTTAATTCTTGCGTCTCTCCTTTCTTGCATACACAGGGAGCCTGAGGGTTTACAGTTCATATCCATGATGACCAATAAAAAAAAAAAAGACTACTCCGAGCGAAGATGATTTCTTTGTGCGATTTGACATGTCAGTGATTGTCTCAGAAGCGCCATCCGGAAATCTGAGTCTGGAATTGACCGTCCCATAAAGTATTAAAACCTTTAAAATTTGAGTGAAACCCGTATGGAGAAATCATTCTACGGTCTGAATGATGTCGAGGAACCGAACCCAAACCCTCCCGTGTTTCCCTTATCTACTTTTTAAAACACTATACCGTATTGTCTTTGGATGGTAGGTAGTTAGCTAATATGAAGGTCAACGCGTACTGGGTGCTAAAGAAAGGTTCACTCTCTACTTTCGTAATTTCTTTAATCTTTATTTAGTTAGTTCACTGTTCACAACAATAGATTTTTAATTTAACGTATTATAGCGGCTATAGTGAGCATAGATTAATTCGACAAACCCTTCATTTTAAATTAGTCTAAATGATCTCTTCACCTACAACGTTAACATTAAAATTAAATAAACTAACGAATTCAAGAATGAACATTTTAAGCTATCACTCTTTCACTTTGAGACTGGCGTTACGTTGTGTTGCTGGTTCCAGTCTTGAAGCCGTTCGATGAAATTACTAAGTATATATTTTTGATGCTATGCTTAAACTGAAATGGTTTTTTCTGAGTGTATTTTCAACACCTAAACCTGATCAGACACTACTAAGGGTGGGTTTGTAATATTCAAATTAAATTTAGTGATCGTCTAACCAAACTACTGTCTAAACCGATTCTTATCCGGTCAATCAGCCCCGAAGAGTTACACGTAGCATGCTGAGAAAGTATATCGCAGCGACTGGACACGCATTTATGTAAATAAACTACATCGACAAACTTGTAAACGGATATGTACATCTATTGGTTGTCTTAAGCCCTGGTCTAAGTTAGAGATCGTCAACTACATATAATGCGCAGCTCTTTAAAAGCGTCGTATTTAAATCTTGTCCCTCAGATTTCAACTTCTACATGTACAGGTTCGTACAGGCAAATCTTCATTAAGGTGATGTTACACGAGCCGATTTTGAACGCCGATTTTTAACGCAACATTGCTGCCCGAATTTTGTTGGAGTTGGAGCGTGTAACACCCCCGCAGTCGACTTTTAACAAAACATCGTCCCCGAGCAGCGAACAATATTGCGTTAAAAATCGTCTCGTGTAACATGCCATTACAGACCGTTACCGCAACAAAGTTGCGTTAAAAGTGGTCTCGTGTAACATGGATTAAAACGAGCCGATTTTTAACGCCGATTTTTAATCCATGATATGCGAGACAACTTTTAAGGCAACTTTGTTTCGGCAACTTTCTGCAACGGCATGTTACACGAGACGATTTTTAACGCAACAATGTTTGCTGCTCGGGGACGATGTTGCGTTAAAAGTAGACGACTGGGGTGTTACACGCACCAACTCCAACAAAATTCGGGCAACAGTGTTGCAGGTTTTTGAAAGCAATTCAAAAACCTGCAACATGTTGCCGCAACAAAATGTTGCGTTAAAAATCGTCCTGTGTGCCATGTTACACGAGACAACTTTTAACGCAACAATGTTGCGTTAAAAATCGGCGTTAAAAATCGGCTCGTGTAACATCACCTTAAAGGTGATGTTACACGAGTCGATTTTTAACGCCGATTTTTAACGCAACATTGCTGCCTGAATTTTGTTGGAGTTGGAGCGTGTAACACCTCCGCCATCGACTTTTAACAAAACATCGTCCCCGAGCAGCGAACAATGTTGCGTTAAAAATCGTCTCGAGTAACATGCCATTACCGACGGTTGCCGAAACAAAGTTGCGTTAAAAGTGGTCTCGTGTAACATGGATTAAAAATCGGCAATAAAAATCGGCGTTAAAAATCGGCTTGTGTTATGTTACACGAAGCGATTTTTAACACCGATTTTTAATCCATGTTATGCGAGACAACTTTTAAGGCAACTTTGTTGCGGCAACTTTCGGCAACGGCATGTTACACGAGACGATTTTTAACGCAACATTGTTCGCTGCTCGGGGACGATGTTTTGTTAAAAGTCGATGGCGGAGGTATTACACGCTCCAACTCCAACAAAATTCGGGCAGCAATGTTGCAGGTTTTTGAATTGGTTTCAAAAACCTGCAACATGTTGCCGCAACAAAATGTTGCGTTAAAAATCGTCCTGCGCGCCATGTTACACGAGACAACTTTTAACGCAACAATGTTGCGTTAAAAATCGGCGTTAAAAATCGGCTCGTGTAACATCACCTTAA
>JAEMWC010000197.1:482500-585000 GCA_016490735.1 Pachyseris speciosa
TTCTTAATTACTTATTTCTTTATTCTATATTTTTTCCCAGCATTTCTATCCTGGAACGGTCCCAAAGAATGTACCACTAGTCATGTACAGTGTACCTGTTTTCTCATTCTCCTCAGCCAGTGTAGTAGATCTCCATATGGAAGATATTCCAGCAGCAGAAAGATAGGCTCCGAGCTAACGCAGCAGCCCAACATGCTCACAACATTCCGGTGAGAACCAATGGCTTTCATGAGTTCAATTTCCTCTAGAAGCTGATCCCTGGCTTCTTTATCAGTCACGTCTGAAATAAAATTAGATGCAAACAAAGCAGCCTTTCGAAATATAAGACCTGGTTAATTGTTAAAAGGGACCTTGTAAATATGCTGAGCTCAACCATATTTTAGTTATTATTTAAAACATGGTGCAACACAGCTTAAGTAATATAATAAGACGAAATAAGCCCTTTTAGTTTAAATCACGATAGAGATCAAATTTAGACCTTTGTCTTCATACACGTACGTTTAATAATATTTTCCTATATTAAAGTTAATCATTATTTTAACACTGGAGTCCACTTTCAATTTTTTAAACGTGCCGCCACCTCCATCAGCGTTTTGAGGAACATAAACATTCCGTAATCGGGAAACACTTCGAGGACGAGCATAATTTAAGGCCATCGAACCTGCGTAGGAATTTCAAAATTCTTAAGAAATGCCGGAGCGAGCTGAAGTGTCTAATTTTTAAAATGCTCTTGATTAAGAAGAAAAGACTGAAGCTCAACACCCAAAGTGAGCTCTATTCGCGCGAAACTCTGTGTGAACACTCTCGTGCTATTATTTCATTGTTCGCATTCTTGTCATTCACATACACACCTATTTCTTTATATATATATATATATATATATATATATATATATATATATATAAAGAAATAGGTGGAATTTAACTGATGAGTGGACTAACTCTTTGTTGGTCTACGAAACAGACCTGTATTAAAGTCCATATGAAACGAGATTGAGTAGAAATACATTGTTATATATATATATATATATATATATATATATATATATATATATATATATACCGACTAGTATACTAGTATACTATATATACCGACTATACTATAGATACCGACTAGTATACGGGGGACGTGGGTTCAAATCCCGCTCAGGGCAAATTTTCTTCAAACATTTATTCAATGTATATATATATATATATATATATATACACATATCTAAATTAATGTCACTTATGTTAATGTATCCACATTCGACAGTGATGACACGAGGTCGTCGAAACGTCATGTAACGTTTTTATCGTTAAGATTCCTTTTGAAATGCTTTTCTAAATCGATCTCTTGGAAGACGAGGATTAATGTACTCTGGTATCACTTGCCATCTAAGACTTTAACAGCCACTGTGCGGCCCTCTTTGAAATCGGCTGTTTGTGGTCGGGACTTTTCAGTAAAAACTTTGATTCCAGGTGCCTCCCTGTACACGCCTCTTAACACTTTACCAAATGCACCACAGCCGATCTCTTCTTTGAAGTCGACCTGTTCCGGTAGAACCTCCCATTGTAAAAGGGGGATAATGGTCGACTTTGATCTGCCAAAGAATAAGATAGACAGCAAACATAATATCTATAGCAATTAATGATGGTATGTTTGGTCAAAACAAAAAAACACAGCAAACACAGGTCGTTCGTCACTACTATTATTAAATTTTAAATTCGTATCTTTTATATTATGAGAAACAACTGTATAAGCATTATTATTTTCAACTGTAACGTGTTCAATAAAACCTATCAGAAGGACGATTTTCAAATGTTCTCATAGATATGAGTTACCTCCTGGGCCTTGAGTTAAGAGCCAGCTGTTTCCCTTTCTTTGCTTTCTTATGAGTCCAGTATCTTGTCGCGATATAAGTGATTACAAGAAGGGAAACAACACCTGTTATTATAACAGCTAACTGCGATGGAGAACTGAGACGTCTTGAGTCTGAAAGATCTGAAAGAACTGAAGGATCTGAAAGCGATTGAAAGAGAAATGTTTCCATTGCTCAGGATTTAGATTCATGTTAAATAATATTATCTTTTAAATGGCTAAACATATGTAATTATTGAATAAATAATATACACTTAATGTATGGTCCCGAGGGAAACAGTTAGTTTTGTTTTCCCGATAGTCCTGATGTTTCCCGAGACGAAGTCGGGGAAACATCAGGACTCGAGGGAAAACAAAACTAACTAGTTTCCCGAGGGACCATACATTAAGTGCTTTGGTATATACCGAGACTTCCCCTTCAACAATCACAGCCAAATGAACACACAAACAAACAAACAAAGACGGAATTACAAGAACACGTCTTTATTCACAAGCCTGCTGAATGAATAATTTACAAATGTTTAAAAGTACCTGAAACAGTAGAATATGCCTTTGTTGTATTTTCCGAATCTTTTCCTCCTATTAGATGCTGAATATTTTGGCTGATACTGGAGAAAAACGTTTCCTTTTAGTCTCGGATTCCATAACGTTTGTATTATCGTTTGGTTTAAAATGAAAACAGGTCCGCCCTCGTCAATCAAGCTGACGTGAGCACGTGCTGAAGATCATGCCACTTTTTAGTCATGTACTAATCACGTGCTGTCGTATACGGCGTGAGGGCAACAACTGCGGAATTGTATCCCAGTCGGGATACATTTGAATTTGGTCAGGGGCACGTGACCAAGAATCAACCAATCGCAGTGCTCGTTTTGTTGAGTGAAAGTCTAGGTATATAACAATAAAAAAATAAATAAATAAATACATATTTATATAGCGCTTATTGACTGAGTGGGAGGGCCGGACGGGAAAATATTTGCCTTGAGGTTATCATATGGCCTCTTTAGACTCTTTGTGAGCACGTAAAAGATGAAAATTTTACAAAAATGGACAAAGTTGCACAGAAAATCGGTCTAATATGTTGTTTTCTGGTTGGAAAAATAAGCTTCCATGCGTAGATGCAGCAAAATCTTCTAAAATTCCATCACCCGGACCGTGCGTGTTCCTAGCAGGGCCGTACGGCTTTTTCTGGCCCTGCTCGCGCTAACGCGTAGGGCCCTCATACGGTGATTTCCTCAATAGTTTAGAATGAAAGCGCGCGAGGGGCCGTATGGGTCAAATGATAATACTGCAAATGTCTTGTTTGGTGGGTATGTGGGTCTTTCGGTCTTCCCTCTTTCAACCGAAAATCTGTGAACTTTGTGGAAGTTGCCATCACTCAGAAGAATGTAAACAAAAAATTTCCTTTGTTTCTGGGGGCTAAAAAACCTTCTTTTAAGGAGCAAGTGTCCCTCAAAAAAACGTTTATTCAGTTTTGCGTATTTGGAGCCTGATTTCAAGCCTCGTCTCTTACAGCACTTGTCCACTAGCTAATTGAGGCACACCATTGATGACGACACAAGCATTTTCAGTTGTCGTACTTTATGTCAAAAGCATGATAAGGGACGCTTTGAGACATGCTTTCTCGGAAATTGATTTCATTTCCACGTCGACCCAACTATTCAACCCTCCCTTCACCCCCATCTGGGCTGACCTAGGTGTAATCAAAACGGCCTTGACTGAATAATGTAATGGCCAAAATCTCGATATTAAAAACGTGCCTGAGCTTGTTTTAACAATCCAGTATTTTGATCTGTTGCTTTGTCCCATCTCATTCGAGGCAGACATTTCGATCGTGTACTGTGTATCACATCTTAACCGGAGAACATAGTGCGTCTTCAAAACGTCATTAATATTGACTCCATGCCAACGTGCTCCTGATTGGTGTGCCTTCATATCTCGATAGTAAATCGAGTACGTGGTCAACGGACAGCCGCCATCATCAGGCTTACTCCAAGTAACATTGACGTCACAGTCTACTGTCTCTGTTTCCTTGCTGTTTAGTGTTGGTGGTGATGGTATATCTGGAACAGTCAAGGGTTGAGAAGAGAGTTGGTTGTTTGACGCGGAAAATGCGCTGATATAATTAAATAAAGAAAAGGAATTCCCCAACTCGTGTATATAACTTTAAAACTCGCGATTTACCCAACGGATATATTAAAGTTTTCTGCAATCAAGCTCGGGTCCTTTAAAAGGAGATGATGAAAAGTGAAAAGTTTCTCATCTTTTTGTTATCTTAGCTACTTCATATGTTGTATCTTAAAACAGTGGCTTTCCAAATGCATGACGTATCCTCTGGCTCTGCCCCCTCTAAAATATCAAATCTTTTTACTCAATCTTGGGAAATTCACACATACCATACAAGATTTTCTAATGTTGGAAATTTCTTTGTCAACAAATCGAGACTTAACCAACAACTCTCTTCTTTTTCAAGATTTGGCACCAAAGTATGAAACTATCTCCCAAATAGTAAGCGTTCCCTACCTAAAAAGTCTTTGAAAAATACATACACTTTTATTGAAATTACTCAACGATGAAGATGATTTTCTTCCCCCAAAAAATTGATCGTTGCTAAAATATCTACTGGATTTATGGAACCAAAATAGCAACTTTAAATTTTAGCTCCTGTTATTGTAGATTATCATGTAAATTATCTTAATTTCTTGATCTTAGACAAAAGATCCAGGCGTAATGTGTACTTGAATTATTTTGAATTAATTTTTGTAATTTGCGTTATTTTTCTTCTGTGTTTTTAATATCCTTTTGACCCATCCGACTCGACTAGCCTTTGCAACCTTCGGGTGGGTACTTTTTATCTGTCAAGCGTTGTTGTTGTTGCAAATAAACTGATTGCACCGTCAGTCAAGCTAGTGAAGAGATCGGAATAAAGTCAAAAAAAAGTCAATGCTTCATTCTTCGGATTCCCGTACGTTTATTGGAAGGGGGGATCCGTATTGATAAAAGCTGTGCCAGAGGTCTTGAGTATGGCACTCGGCCTGTGGTCTCGGGCCATACTCGAGACCAAGGACCCCGTTTTTCCCACTACGGACCGAACTGGGCCGGAAAATAACGCGTTTATTTTTTCCTTAAAAGCGAACGGATCAATCTAGGAGGGAAAAATCCTTTCATTAAGCCCAATTTTGCACTGACGTTTAAGTCGGTGGAACACAAAATACTGCTGAAAAAAGTTTTCGAATTTCTCTTCTCACTGCGGCTAAAAAAGTTAGCATTTCACGAGATAAATGTCTTATAAAAAGTGATGAGTATTAGTCTGATGATCGTAAGGCTTTTATTACCTCCTTTGATCCTGAAGTTCCAAACTGGGGAGTCACTCATGTTACTCTCCCCGTATGAATAAACTGAGGTGACTGTTACTTCATATTGTTTGGAGCATTTGAGGTGTAAGGTGCAGTTGGTTGAATTTCTGCTGACAGTAACTGAATCCCATTTGCTTTTGCTGTCCTGTGAAAACACTTCTCTGTGGTAGACATTGTAACCAACAACTGGACAAGCACCTTCCAAGGGAGGCTCCCATCTGACTACAACGGTTCTTTCTTGTACTTCCTTCTTGAGCTGATTTATGATTACGGGAACACCTAGACAAGATTTTTATCAAAGGATATTATGTACATATCCGTCCATCCATCCATCCATCCACCACCTCGGTAGCACCTCGGTACTTGTCTGAAATGTTTGCTTATAGTACCTCGTTCCACGACTATGCACCCCGATCGTCCAAGAAACATCTCGAGCTTCCAAAATATCGCACAAACTATTACAAGAATAGTTTTGCATTTACTGGAGCCAAGCTGTGGAACGAGTTACCAGTAGTTTAAAGGATGAAACGTCCCTGAAGAACTTTGTGCGTAAACTTGATGGTTACATTATCGTCACCAGTCAAGGTTCATACAATTAGTTAGTCAGTATATGTTGCAATGTAATAATCATTTTAGTGAAAATAGTATACAGCTAAGATTTACTTGTACGGATTTTATGTAAGACAAATTTAATTTAATATCTTGTATATTTTAATTTGATAGAATACCGTGTTAAAATAAAAGATCCATCCATTTATATATACTTAACAATTAGATTATGAGCTCGAGATTTCTATCGCGTGATAAAAAAAAAAAGATGCTGAGGGCGCAGCCCGAATCAGCTTTCACGCATAGAAATCGAGAGCAAATAATCTAATTGTTTTAGTATAAATCTGCTAGTCGTTCAAAACTAAACGAGTAAATTATCTAAATCCTCCTCGCAGACAATTCAAAAGCGCAACGATGCGGTTGCCATTTTGTTGACAACCACTAAAAAAATGCTTCATTTTTCGGATTCCCGTACGTTTAATGGAAGGGGGATCCGTATTGATAAAAGCTGTGCCAGAGGTCTTGAGTATGGCCCTCGGCCTGTGGTCTCAGGCTATACTCGAGACCAAGGACCCCGTTTTTCCCACTACGGACCGAACTGGGCCGGAAAATAACGTGTTTAGTTTTTCCTTAAAAGCGAACGGATCAATCTAGGAGGGAAAAATCCTTTCATTAAGCCCAATTTTGCACTGACGTTTAAGTCGGTGGAACACAAAATACTGCTGAAAAAAGTTTTCGAATTTCTCTTCTCACTGCGGCTAAAAAAGTTAGCATTTCACGAGATAAATGTCTTATAAAAAGTGATGAGTATTAGTCTGATGATCATAAGGCTTTTATTACCTCCTTTGATCCTGAAATTCCAAACTGGGGAGTCACTCATGTTACTCTCCCCGTATGAATAAACTGAGGTGACTGTTACTTCATATTGTTTGGAGCATTTGAGGTGTAAGGTGCAGTTGGTTGAATTTCTGCTGACAGTAACTGAATCCCATTTGCTTTTGCTGTCCTGTGAAAACACTTCTCTGTGGTAGACATTGTAACCAACAACTGGACAAGCACCTTCCAAGGGAGGCTCCCATCTGACTACAACGGTTCTTTCTTGTACTTCCTTCTTGAGCTGATTTATGATTACGGGAACACCTAGACAAGATTTTTATCAAAGGATATTATGTACATATCCGTCCATCCATCCATCCATCCACCACCTCGGTAGCACCTCGGTACTTGTCTGAAATGTTTGCTTATAGTACCTCGTTCCACGACTATGCACCCCGATCGTCCAAGAAACATCTCGAGCTTCCAAAATATCGCACAAACTATTACAAGAATAGTTTTGCATTTACTGGAGCCAAGCTGTGGAACGAGTTACCAGTAGTTTAAAGGATGAAACGTCCCTGAAGAACTTTGTGCGTAAACTTGATGGTTACATTATCGTCACCAGTCAAGGTTCATACAATTAGTTAGTCAGTATATGTTGCAATGTAATAATCATTTTTAGTGAAAATAGTATACAGCTAAGATTTACTTGTACGGATTTTATGTAAGACAAATTCAATTTAATATCTTGTATATTTTAATTTGATAGAATACCGTGTTAAAATAAAAGATCCATCCATCTATATATACTTAACAATTAGATTATGAGCTCGAGATTTCTATCGCGTGATAAAAAAAAAAAAGATGCTGAGGGCGCAGCCCGAATCAGCTTTCACGCATAGAAATCGAGAGCAAATAATCTAATTGTTTTAGTATAAATCTGCTAGTCGTTCAAAACTAAACGAGTAAATTATCTAAATCCTCCTCGCAGACAATTCAAAAACGCGACGATGCGGTTGCCATTTTGTTGACAACCACTACTCACTATCTTTCACAGATTAGTATAAATCTACTAGCGTTCTGTCGCGAATGCCGTTCTATTATTGGCTACGCTACTCGCTATCTATTCTGTGATAGATAGTGAGTAGCGGTTGTCAAGAAAATGGCGGCCGCTTCTTCGCGTTTTTTAAGTGTTTGCGAGGAGGATTTAGATAATTTACAGATACATAACAACCCAACAAAGAACAAGAAACTTAAGAGAAGCTGGGTTTATTGTTGTGGAAATGTGGAAATGTCAAGCCGGATTTCTTTCAAGAAAAATCCTCCCCGAACCTTTTCAAAGAAGTTATCCACACGCAATAATCTTTGATTTCGAGGCCTTTGGAAATACAAACGCACGCAAAGAGCCGACATCTGACATTTTGATAGAAAATGAGCACGTTCCAATTTCTGTTTCTCTTGGTGACACAATGAATCCAGAACCAACCCATATATGCAACAAAGATCCAACACAACTTGTGTCGCTTTTCATGGAAGAATTGGAAAAAAGAGGAAAGCTATTTGCAAATAAGGGAAGCCGTCAGAAGAGAATTTCTTCCAGACATGGAATTTTTACCAAAGAAACAGCGCTTGATAATTGAGGAATGGTGTGATCATGTGCCGGTTCTTGGTTTTAATGCAGGAAGATACGATTTGAATTTGATTAAAAAACACCATTTGCCAAGTCTTTTGTCAGACCAGGCAAAGAAAATAAAAATAGCGAAGAAAGCTAATAAGACCATGTTCATCACAACCCCTTATTTCAAGTTTCTTGATATAACCAACTATCTTGCCCAAGGTACAAGCTATGAAAATTGGGTGAAAGCCCTCGGTTGTGAAACTGAAAAATCTTGGTTCCCCTATGAATGGTTTGATTCACCTGATAAACCTGATTTTCCAGGTCTCCCCCTTCATTATTATTGGTATTCCAAACGTCATGGGAAATTCCTTTTGTCACAGGAAGAGTATGAACAATGCACCAAAGTGTTTGAGGAAAAAGGTATGAAAACCTTTGCTGATTGGTTGAAATACTAAAATAATCTGGATGTAATACCTGGGTTGGAGGCATTGACAAAAATGAGAGATTTCTTCACCGAGAGAGGAATTGACATGTTGAAAGACAGCGTTTCCATCCCGGGAGTCAGCAAGCAATATCTGTTGCAAGGGTCATTTGACAGAGGATCCAAGCTTTGGACGCCTTGTGAAGAAGCTTATAACATATTGAAAGGCGCCGTTGTCGGAGGGCCAAGTCTTGTTTTCACCCGTTATCATGAAGTTGGGCAAACACATATCAGAAGCCATCAAATCACCAATCCCGAGTCTTGCAAGCGAATTTTGGACTATGATGGGAATGCGTTGTATCCTTCCACCATGCTTCGAGACATGCCTTGTGGGCAAGAAACAATTTCCCATTTCGATGATCCAATTGGCGCTGTGGACAATTTTGTGAAAAGATTGAAGAAAAGGCAATGGTTTGGGTTTGCGGAGGTAGACATTGAGATTCCAAAAGTTTTTTTGGCCAAATTCGAGGAAATCTGTCCTTTCTTCATCAACAAAGAGGTTCCTGATGAAGCCATTCCACAACACATGTTGGATTATCTTCAGAAAACAGGCAGAACAAAAACGGAAGGGAAAAAACCTGTTGGAGCATTATCTGCAAACAAAATGTTGATTTATGAGCCCCTGTTGAGATGGTATATTGATCATAGAGCAAGGGTAAAAGCTGTTTATCGCACCATAAACTATGCAGTTGGCAAACCTTTCACTTGGTTTGTGGAAGAAGTCACAGCTTCGCGAAGAACAGGAGACAGACAAAAGCAAATCAATTCTTGCTGATATGTTCAAACTGCTGGGTAATAGCGCCTATGGTAAAATGATTGAAGCAGTGGAAAGGCACACAGACACGATTTACACGAAGGATGAGAAGGTTGTAGATAGAGCATTGAGAAGCCCTTTCTTTGAAGACCTTGATGAAATTGGGGCTGTGTATGAGTTGGACAGTCGAAAGAGGCGAATCGTGATAAGAAGACCGTTTCAAGTCGGAATTGCGGTTTATCAACTGGCAAAATAATAATAATAATAATAATAATAATAATAATAAACTCTATTTATATAGCGCCTATATCACTAGCTGTTCTAGGCGCTTTACAACACTGGCCGGGGACTTTGCCAGACTGCTTATAACGCAGTTTACAATTAATGAAGGTGAGTATGAGTGCCCCCGTAAGGTCAATATCAAATTAAGACAGACACTAGGGGTGGTCACTGCCAGAGTTTTGTTACGTCCCTAGTGGTTCTTTTACGTCCCACAGAATCAGAGAATTATGAAGAGGTGTGAGACGGGGCCTACGGTTTATCGTCCTTATCCGAGAAGACTAGAAAGTCTAACCGTTTGTAGATGTCATTACAAAGGCAGCACTTTCTCCTCAATTATTTTAAAGACCCTGAGTGTTGGTCCGGCCGGGGTTTGAACCCGCGACCTCCCGCACGGTAGTCCGGTGCTCTACCACTGAGCTCTATCACTGAGCTAACCTGTCGGATGCTGGAGTTTTATTTTGATTTTCTTGATAAATACATCGACAGAAAAGATTTTGAATTGATTCAAATGGACACAGACAGCAATTATCTGGCGATAAGTGGTGAAAAGCTGGAAGATGTCGTTAAACCGAGTATGAGAGAAGATTTTGAAAAAAATAAAGAGAACTGGTTGGCGTGGGACAAATGGAGCGGGCGCACACCAGGGTTATTCAAACTTGAATGTGAAGGTCGAGGAGCGATTGCCCTTTGTTCCAAATGTTATTATGTTAACAAAGGAGATTCTACAAAATTTTCAACAAAGGGCATGTCGAAAAGATACAATCAGATCACTTGGGATCGTTTCAAAGCAGCGCTTGATGGGTTTTGTGATATGGCGGAAAACAGGGGCTTTCAAATGCGAGACGGTCACATGGTGACCTATCACCAAAAGAACCTTGGTCGGTCTGCTTACAACGATAAGCGCCATGTTCTTCCAGACGGAATCCACACGGAACCGCTCGAGTATCATTGTGCGACGCCTTTTTGAAGGAATGACTTTCAAAGAAATATGGAGAATTGTAAAATTCCAATTTGCACGCGGAGACGGGGAAGACAAAAATCGTTGTCTGCACCAAATGTAGGTGTGAATTTCATGAGGCTTGTTTTATCTTGTCTGCGAGAAGAAATTCACAAAAATTATTGTGATATGTACCACGAAATGGTCCCCACGAGTTATTAAGAAAGAAAGAAATGGTTGAAAAATCTTTAAAGTCTCAAGTGAGACTTGCTGGAGATAATTGTGTTTTGGGGGGGACAACCATCAATTCTTCTCGCACAAAACTGCGGCGCGGGCCAGTGGCAAGCCAATACAAAGCGGGCTGGTGCGGCTTGGTCATGACCAACCCAATTTTAAACACATCCATTGACCAAATCGGATCAGTTGCTCTTCGTGTCCCACCTTCCAATTCACCAGGAAGATAAAGATGTCGCACTTTTGTTCCTTTGGGAAGAAGATCTTTTTCAAAACCGACAGGTCTCAAATAAGGAGCAGTAGCTGGCTCTGAATTCACACGTCTTTGTTTGATTGCATCGACTGGCTTCATTCCAATCAAGCGAGTTGGGTGATTGTTAATGGCAGCGATGACGCGAGAAAGCCGTTCCATCCAAGCGACAGATCGTACCCCTCCAGGTCTTCGCATTTCCACACCGTATTGATATCGAAAAAGCCACTCTGCAAGCGTTCGATTGAATCGTTCTGCAATTCCTTGGTCACGATGAAGATTTGGATGGCCGCGTCGGATGGTTGTGCCATGCTTGTCCATAATAAGCGTGACGGCTCCCATGAATTCGCGCCCCGGGTCAACTTGCAACAACTCCGGCCATTTTAATGGTCCCCGTTTATAAATTTTTTCGAAAGCCGAAGTAACGTCTCGTGAATTTTTTGTGGAAATTGGTTCGGCATCTTTGAACCGGCTTCCAACATCAACAAAAGTGAGGGCATATTTCCAAACTTTACCTCTGGCTTGATCATGAGGCAAGAAAATCAGGTCGGCCTGGTGTACCGCGTTGGGTATAGGCACATCAAACTTTGGGCAAGAAACGTCCTGAGGTGGAGGAAGAAATACCTGCCAGAGCGCCTGTCTTCGCAACCATTTTTCTGCCACCTTTTCCGAAACTTTCGCTTTGTGCCAATTTTTTGAACGCGCCCTATCCCTTCCAATATCCCCCTGGATTGTAATAAATTCTCGACAAACGACGCTCCCGTCTTGAAATTCCATTTGCAAATATATTTCTGAAAGAAAAATGTATCCGAAAGAAAAAGTTACCGATGTTCGGAATCGAGATTGGAGAAGAAGAGAAACAAAAAGCTTGGCAGGCGTTCGCTGTACCCAACCCACCTGCGCAAGAAGAAAAAGCGAACGGCATTGCGAAGAGAAAATAGAGGAAAGATGGGAGGCTTGCGAGCTTGTTTGCCTAAAATGTGGGCTGGTGCAGAAGCTCGACACAGTGCTCCACCTGTGCAGAGAAGAGAGAGGCTGGCGGTTGTTTGTGATTCCTCGGAACCATACCCGCAAAACTCTGCAAAGATACAACGTTTTCAACGCAGTCAACACCTGCGTGGTGCGGTGGGAGTTTTTGGGAAATGTCATACACGATTTCGCGAACTTTCCCGAATTGGACAAGAGGACGGTGAATTGCGTTTGTTTTTTTCATAACTATTTCGAATCGGTTCCAGAGGAAGTTTGGCCGCGCAAAAAAGAAATCCTTAAAAAGCTTGCACCTCATTTCAAGAACATTCAACCAAAGACACGGCAAAAGGCGCAAGAAAGGTTCGAAAGGTGGTGGTGGAACGCCGTCAGTTCGCAGTGAGATGTTTGGCGTACTTCACCAGGAGTTTCTCGGGGATTTCCATGCAGTGGTCGGAAACGAAGTTGTCGATCATTTTCAGCTTGTCGAGAAACTCCTTTGCGTCCAATGGTTCTCTCCGGAGATGGAGCCGGATGGCGTCCAGTATTTTTTTGTACTCCACCCGAGCTACGCTGGCCTTTTCGGCTTTTCTATCGTCTTCACTGTCGCGACAATTTTGACAAGCAGCGCCAAGCACCGTCAGCCCAGCAATAACAGCAGGTTGAAGAGTAACCCCTCCCGCAACAGCACCAGTCAAAACCGCCTTTCCAGCAACCACATTGCAAAGCAAGTTTCTGCGCTGGTACATTCGGAAAAGCTTGTCGTAGCCCCAATGCTTCCTGTGGTAAAAAGCATAGGGGTGTTTTAACATCTCAAAAGTGTCATTCAAAAGAGCCGGGTCGATGTGGTTGAAGTCAAAGATGTTGACGGGGGAGGCCGAGGTTTCCTATTCAGTAACCGCATGACCGTATATATTTGGAAAAATTTAGACGATAGTATCGTAAGTAGATCCTTTCAAATGTGCAGCGAGCATGGCTGCGCGAAGTTTTGCTCGCTCGCGCCATTTGGGTTTAGGGTTTCTGCAAGGGCAAACCAGGCGACATTTGTCACACCAGTCGCACCAGGTGCATGTGCAAAGAAAACTTTCGATGTGGTTGGACATTGTCTTATAAAGGGAATGAAAATTTAATTGACAAGAAATTCGAGCAAAAGAGACAATTCAAAAGGTTTTGAATTTGGATGTGAATAGTCGATATAAAAGAAACCTTTGAACAATTGCCTGTTCACCTCGATTGTTGTCACACGATTGTTGTCACGACGAAAACCAACGTTCCAGCTTCAGCGTTCTGTATTATGTGAAAGCGTTTGAAATAAAAATTGTTCAAAACAACCATCTGAGCCCCTCCATCGATCAAAACGCTTTTCAACACAGTTTGGTCATGGTTTTTTTCTTCTTGAACGAATGCGTTGATAAAAAGTGTGTGACCAAGGATTCGATTGCTACTCAAATTCAAATTCAAATTTTTTAGCAACACGATTTGCCCTCCCTTGGAAACGAAGAACTTCGTGAATCCCATGCCCATTCAGATCCAAATCGCCATGCAGTTTTGCTCTACCGTTATCATCAATTTCCAACCCACCCACGGCGTTTCCAACCAACCAGTAACCATTCAAATTCATATCATCACCCAATTTTGGCCGACGAATAGGGAACCCGTCCATGTCAAGGGGGTACCGATCAACATTTTTCTGCTGTTCATTTTAAATAACACCACAGAGCCGTCTTTGACCTTTTTGTCATTCAAATCGAAGTCATCACCAAGTTTCTCCCCGAAAAGGGGGAACCCTTCCAGGTCAAGTGAACTCCCCATTACCATTCTACCACTAACCTCTTCGTACAACTTCTGACTACCATTTTTGACTTCTTGATCATTCAAATCCAAGGTAGCTTGCAACACCATTCGCCCGTCTTGTGCAAAGAAAATTTGGTCAAACACCGTGGAAGGTACTTTCAACACAATCCCATTCAAACCGTAGATAACCATACGCCGAGTGGGATTAGGAAACGAGGTTTTCCCATGCAGATCAAGGTAAAGATATTCTCGTTGGCCGGCCTGTCGTTTTTCGAAATGCAGCACCGTTTTGACATAGCCAGCAACGGAAGATGTCGGTTGGAATGTTTTCGATGTCTGTGCTCCGAAGGACAGCGTGTCGGCAGTCGCATAAACGCTGACGCACATATAAAAACCGATTGGGAGCCTGAAAAGGTTGAAACCAATTCTGGAGCGATATTTTTCAGTTCCATCTTTGTCATGAACGAGAGTGAAATTGTACGCCGATTGGTTTATTTGGTGAGGAGAAGCTGTAAATTTCGGAATATTAAACACCCTAATGTTGTTTTCACTTGAAGATTCATTGACATGTTCCATCAGATATTTGAAGGGGTTTTCTTGTGGGCCGGAGGCATTTACATGCGTCTCATCGACAAATTTTTTGTTCGCTCCATCACCAGGACCTAATGGGTCTTTCAAGTTCGTGAGCGTGTTGTTGTGCATGTTGATGTCCCCCGCCATTTGCCCGCCAGAAAGTTTGAGAAAAGGAGCTTGGTCGACATAAATTTTATTGACCGCGTGTTTGTCGTTTGTGGGCGCTCCAAGGTTTTCGATTTTGTGGTTGGCCATCGACAGATCCCCATACATTGCGGTCGATCAATCTCTTTTAACGAAATACTCGTCAACGTATCTTTTGACCGTCGCGTCTGTCGTGGAGGAAGGAGGGGCGAGATTGGTGATAGCATTGTTGTTCATGTTCAAATCTGTTTGCGCGATTGCGTCGAATTTGGTTCGCAACCCTTGGTCCACGTATTTTTTGTTGACGGCAATGTTGGCAGGCGTACTGGAATCGGCGTCTTTCAAATCTCGAATAGCATACCCATTCATGTTCAAATCCCCCCATGCTGGATTCGTTCCATCGCGTTCCAAACAAGTGCAATTTCCGATTCGACATAGCTTTTATTTGTAGCATCGAGGATGTCTTTGGGATAACCAAGTCTGGTGATCAGATGCTCTCCCATGTCGAGATTTCCAGTCACCGGGTGCTGCCGTCCTTTTCCATGTCCCCCGAACCTGACCCCGCAGGTCCTTGAATTCCTTGAGGACCTTGAGGTCCTGTAGGACCGATGGAGCCGTGAGGGCCTGTGAGTCCCCGTAGGCCTTGCACACCTTGCGGACCACGTGGACCTGTTGGGCCGGGATCACCTTGTTGACCTCGCGCCCCTTGAGGACTATAAGGACCTTGAGGGCCTTGCGCGCCTTGAAAACTTGTGGACCTGTTGGACCAGGATCACCTTGTCTTCCTTTTGTTCCGTGTGGACCTTGTGGCCCTCGTGGACCTTGCGCACCAGTTGGTCCTGAGGGGCCACAATCCCCCTTCTCCCCACCCGGACCAGGGGGCCCACGAGGCCCAGGGGTTCCCTCTCCCGCTCTTCGAAAAAGTCTCCCTGGAAGTTCGTTCAACCACCCCATGACTTTTCTATATTCTCTCGTCCAAATTTTTCTTCATCTCTTTCTTCGGTTTGTCGTAATAAAAAAATGAGAATTTTTTGTCGGTTGCACTGTCCAGCAGGGCAGGATCCACCCCCAGATCGGCTGTGATCCGTCTGTTCTCTTTTGGGAGGAAGGAAAAGACACAGAAATGACTGCAGTTGTCGCGGATATTCTTCGGGACTTTGAAAAAGGTCTGAGACAGATAAATCACGGCGCAGTTGCGGTGCCGTCCGTTGATGAAATAGTTAATTATGTCGCTTTGGTTTTTTTCACAAACCAAGTCGTCAAACATGACGATCTTTTGGTTGTCGGGCATTCCCTCCTCGGGGTGGCGTAGCTCGTCGAGCGGAACAGTGTCGTCGCCGAACGCCTCGACGTCTTCGTAACCGACGTGGGGGTTGTTGTTTTTGGCAAAATCTTGTAGAAGCGCCTGGTACTTGTTCTGGTGAAGGTTCTTCGGGAAAAGCAGAACCTTGTCGTACTCCAGTAGCTCGTAAAGCGTGTGCAGTAAGATGTTTGTCTTGCCGGAATTGCTGGGTCCACAAATCAACATGCAGAAAATATCCTCGGGCATGGACGGATGCCCCTGTTTCCAATTCGTTGACAGAGTTCCTGGGCCATAGTTCGGAATTTTCATTCTCCATATATTTCCCTTGTGAAGTTTTGTCTTTCAGACAGAGTATGTCTTTGAAGAGGAGGCGTGCGCGAGCCGCGGCAGAAGCAGATTTCGAAAAACAGGAACAAGAAATACGGCTGGCATTCGACAAACAAAAGATAGCTGAAGCGATGTGGGAAGAGGCCGCGGAGAAACTTTTCAAACCGATCACGAAACGGTTGGACGCACCCCGCAAGGAGGTCAAAGACGAAGAAGGGCCAGACTACGCGATGGAGGAGTTCGACCGAATCAACCCCTTCGACTGGGAGAATTTCCAGCCGGAGGTTGAAACACCGGCACCAACCCCACCTCCCTCGCCTGTCGACAATGACGACGACGAAGAGTTCCCTCCGCCACTTCCACCCATTGAGGATTTCCAACCGGAGGTTGAAACTCCACCGCGGCAGACGTCGGAAAAGCCCGAGGCTATGGAGTTCCTCGAAACTACAACGAATCAAACGATTTGCGGTCGCTCAGCAGCATGATCACACAAATGGAGAGAAGAGACCAAGAAACGGTGAAGAGCGAAAAATACAAAGGCTGGCCTTTGGCGGACATCAAAAGACAGAGAGATGCGATTCGTGCAAGAAGAGCAGTCGGTCGACCGCTCCAACCACCGGTTGAAACTCCACCCACAAGGACACCGTCGGAACGTCAGCTTCTGGAGGGGATGAAAAGGTTAAAAAAAGCCCCACAGGACAAAAAACCAGCCCGCGACCCATCACCCTTGCAAAAGGCTTTGGAAAAGGCTTTCAAAGAAATTTCTTCCCGCAGACCCTCTGTTGCCGGCGATAAAGATGAGGATGAAGATGACGATGACGATGACGTCTGGGATGAAGAAAGGATGGAGGGGAGCGGGACTTCCCGCCTTGAGGCGTCCCACCTTGAGGTGGAAGGGGACTTCGAGACAATGATCAACGATTTGTACGTGAAGCTGGGCTCGCTCCGTTCAGGGAACTCATCCACCAAACTCCGGCGAGACGCTGAAAAGCTGCTTTCCGAACTCACCCGTCGCCGCTTCTTGACCAAAGCGTAAGCGAAGAAAATTTCCTACGATTACATACGATGAACGACGAACACCTGCTGCTCGATTCCAGGCTCGCGAAGTTGCAACCGGGGTTCGGCGACCAGCCGACCCACGATTTCAAGATCTTCCCCGAGCTCATTCGCCTCGACCCCAGCCGGAGATACAAAATCGCCCTCAAGAAACTCATCACAATGACTTACTCTTGGCACAACGTGGCGGCGCAATACACCAACAACCAACTGAAATGGCGTAAGAAGGGAGAGGCTTGGAAAACTTTGACTTTCCCCGACGGGATGTACAGCTACACCAGCCTTGCCTCATTCCTCCAAGCGCACACGGGGTACGTCGACCCCTCTACCACCGACAAAGAGCACATCTTCAATCTGTACTTTGATTTGACGATTTACCGGGTAGTAATTGGGATCGCAAAAGACTACGAGCTTGACCTTTCCGTCGGCGAGTTCGCGGACCTGCTCGGTTTTGACAAAAAAATCTTGCAAGATTCGACGAGTTACGTTGGTGATAGGATCCCTAACATCATGAGAGGCGTTGATTGGGTTTTCATTCACTGTGATCTAGTCCTAAGGAACGTGCAAAACGTCCCGGCCGATGTTATATACAGCATTTCCACCGTAGATCTCCCCGTCAGTTTTCCTTTCAAGGAAGAACCCTTTCACCTCAAATTTCACCCCCTTAGCAAAACCCAAATCGACAGCGTGCGAATCCGGATCTCGGATGGGGCGAACAACACTTTGGACCTCAACGGCTCCGACGTTGCTTTGTCCCTCGTGATCCGCGAAGTCTCTTAAAGCTTTCACTTTCAGGATCCACCTGAAAGGTGGAAAGGTGGAAGGAAATTTTCTCCAAAGGTATACACGAATGCCTCGTTTGAGTGAGTGGACAAAAATCTTCGAGAATCTGAGAAGAAGGAAGATATCCACCCAAAGGTGGGAAGTAAAACCCTCGCGAAAGTTAGCGTACTTGGGGCGAAACAGATCCGCCAACTGTTGAGTGGGCGAAGGAAAAAACCACAGAAGAAAAACCCCTCGAAGAGGAAGGATGCCATGTGGAAGTTGACTCAAATTCTCGCCAACCAGCTTTGAATATTTTTCGCGGATGTATACACCCTTGTGTAAAAACACCATGTTCAGAACGCCTAAGTATCTGGAACGGGTGGATTACGAGCGTTTCAATGTCACCACCCCACTCAAATATCCGGCCAATGGCCAGCACCAAGAAAAACATGGAATTAAATTCTCTGTGACGGACCGCGATGTTGTCCGCGACTGGTTCAATGCTTATTTCTTAGTGGAGTACCGCTTCGAAGCTCTCGCAGACGGGGCCAACATTGCGAACAACGCACAAACCGCCCGGGTGAATGGAGCCTTCACGCTGAGAAAACAATTGACTGTGAGGTCCGCAGGGAAATCTCTTTACACGGCCGACGACTTTAACAAAATCATCTTCGTGAAAACCCTGTTGGAGTACTCCAACGATTACGCCCAAACGTTGGCGAAGAGAGAGTTTTGGTACCTCGACACCGACAACACGACCGTGACTAGCGCCGCCGCCACCAATCTTGGAATCCAAGCGCGGCACATCCGCTCGCGCGGGGTGGGGAATGTCAAAACTCTGATTCCCCTCAACCACTATTCCTTTTTCGAGGTATTGGAGGACAGGCTCCTCCCCCCGTTGAGGTTGGATTTCAGGACGATGCCACTGGGCGGAGAATCGTGGTCAAAGACATTCAGCTCTGGGTCCCAAAACTACAGCTGTAACCTGAGGGACAGAAACTTGTGAATGGACGGTTCGTGAAACCAAACCAGTGGAAGTAGTTGAAAGAGACCTTGTATCGCAGCCAAGCCCAACGGCAAGTCCAAGGCCAATGGACGTTCTCCCCGGCGTCCGAAATGCCAAACACGTGTTTGTTTTCTTTCACCAGTCGCGCAACCAGAACGCTTTGCAATACAACCCCTACAGCTTTGACACCTTCGACTTGGATGGGACAACTCGGCGAAATTAAGCAACTGTCAGCTTCAGTACGGGGCGGAGTATTACCCTGAGATTGACTATGATGGTGAGGACCACGCGTGGATCTACAGCGACCTGGTCGAATACAAGTTCCGAAAGAACGACGTCAACACAGGAACACAGGTGGACCACGACAACTACACCAAGCTTTACTCTGTGATCCATTTCGATCTTCGCGCAACCAAGCCAAGCATGACGAGGGAGGAAAAACAAATGCAAACGCCCGCGATTACATCATTTACGTTGCGGTTTTGAATGAGGAAGAAGTCATCATCAAACAAATTGGAAACGAGCTGGTAGTAGTATAATTTATCCTTTGGAATCCATCTGAAAGGTGAAAATTCTTTTCTTCAGTATAAGATGGCGACGACGTACCACCCATTCCAGATTACCTTGACGGATGGGCAGAAAGAGATCCTGCGAAAAGCTGTTTTGTCGAGAACAGCCGTGACTCTGCGGGTCAAACCACAACAACTCGGGCGTGGCGATACTCTTCTTCTGACTGCCACCCAAATCAACCACGCAAAGAAAGCAGCCCGCGAGGAGCGCGGCGCGGACATTGCGATCAGCAAAACACAAATCGCGAAAATCGCACAGAGCGGCGGCAATCTTTTTTCGACGGTATTCAGTCTGGCTTGGCCGTTGCTTGTGCCGGTCGCCAAATCCGCCGCCAAATCTTTGGCAACTGCAGGGCTGAATTTCGCAGCGGACAAGGTTTTGAAGAAAATTTTCGGGAAGGGCTACGGCCCACAGGAAATCGAGCTTTACCGGCTGGCGAAAAGGTTGACGCCTGCCCAAGAAAAGGCAATTGAAAGTGATTTGGTTGGGAAAGGAATGGTTAAAGGTGGAGCTGTACAGCACGGTGGATTTCAGGGTATGCTGGCTTCCATTGGGATCCCCCTTGCCATCGACCTTGTGAAAAGCATTCTTGGGAAAGGAATGCAAGTGGGTCGGCCCCGTTCGAGACGCTCGTTACCCCAACTTCTTCCCCCACTGCCACAGAATGGAAGAGGAAAGGGGAGAGGAATGCAAATAACCCCTCCGTGGTATCGCCCGCCGCCTGTTTGGGGGAGTTGGAAAGATTGGGAGAAAAAAAATGAAATTCCGCGATGTTCCACTCTCGAACATTGATCTGACTAATTGGTGCAAATATCTCGGCATCCCAATTCGCGGGAATTTCTCCCGAAGCGAAGTCAAACCTCTGCACCACTTGTATTTTGAACTTGGACGATTTTGGTAGTTTGGGGACACACTGGGTCGCTTGCTGGAAGGGAAAGGACACGGAGTATTTCGACTCTTTCTTTTCAAACCTATCGAATTAAATATTTAATATCGCCGGATGCGGCCGACATTAACAACGATAGTAGTATAGTCGGAGTCAAGCTGATACTGTTTTTAAACAAAACAACCGAGGACGAGGAGCGAAGCGACGAGGACGATGGTTGTGCAAAAACGGTATCAGTTTGACTCCGACTATACTACTATCGTTGTTAATGTCGGCCGCATCCGGCGATATTAAATATTTAATTCGATGGGTTTGCTGCCCATAGAAAAGAGCGAAGTCCTTTGAAATCGCCTTTGTTGTGATCGTAAACAAAGTGATTCATCTTTGGCGGGGCTTTTTGAGCCATTTCAATGTCAATTGCCTTAACAACTTCCGTCACGTTGACTTGATCCGGAACGCTTGTTATCACTAAGCCCAAGATATTGTTCCCGCGTGTTCAAATCAAATCAAATCAATTTATTTAACCTCGATTGCGCGAGGAGTGGTTGCCCAATCTCCCGACCCGTAGGCTCATGTATTAAGCGTTCCAGCATTCCGGACCGAATTAGAATTTAGAAGTGTTGGTTTTTGAGGAGAGGGGAAAACCGGAGTACCCGGAGAAAAACCTCTGGAAGCAGAGAAGAGAACCAACAACAAACTTAACCCACATATGACGTCGAGTCCGGGAATCGAACCCGGGCCACATTGGTGGAAGGCGAGTGCTCTCACCACTGCACCATCCCTGCTCCCCATATTGGTATGGTGTTCAGTTGTGTTAGCAATAGACTACGAGCAGTCCCTCTTTCTTTCCTTCGTCGATCCTGTGGGCGAGCGCGAAGCGCGAGCGAGCGGAAATTGGGGCGAGTGGAAGTCAGCGCAAGCGAGCGGAAACAGAGAGAGACTGCAGCCTTTTCTGTTTGCGACGCGTTCGAATTTCCCGTTGCACAGGCAACGGAAAATTCCGATTGGCTAATCAGACAATGTACGCTTTCAGAAAAATTTGATTAGCATAAGTCGTTGGCAACCTCAAAACAACACACAGCAGACAGCAATGGTGTACACGGAAAAAAAATTATTTCATGTTCTGTGGACATTTTCGTCCGAGCGGAATTAAAAAAAACAGAAACTACAAGGCTTTAGCTTTCCATAGAGACCAAAATTACTATAAAAGTACAAATACAACGCGAGTTACAATTTTTTTCAGCGACACAAATATTGCTTTGACAGGAAAAGTGACAACATGAGAACGCAATTTCATTCATCTACGGAAAACCGTTAGTCAACTTCTTGAAAGGATTTCGTGAGCGCCAATAACAAAATCTAAAAACTGCAGGTTTCTAGCTTTCCATAGAGACCAAAATTATTGCTTTACAACGAAACTAACGAGAGTTAGAATTTTTCGAAAACTGAGCGTCATTGTTTGTTTATTCTGTGGGTCGGCGGTCACTCTAAGCGCTGTTTTACCCGTACCCAAAAAATTGTTTTTCCATGTTCTGTGAACATTTTCGTCCAAGCGGAATTAAAAAAAACAACAGAAACTACAAGGCTTTAGCTTTCCACAGACACCAAAATTATTGCAAGAATACAACTAGAACGCGAGTTATAATTTTTTTCGGCGACACAAATATTTCGTTAATTCTTGCCTTGACAGGAAAAGGGACAACATGATAATCCAATTTCATTCATTGACGGAAACCGATTTTAACTTCTTGAATGGATTTCGTGAGCGCCAATAACAAAATGTAAAAACTACACTTTTCTAGCTTTCCATAGAGACCAAAATTATCGCTTTACGACGAAACTAACGAGAGTTAGAATTTTTCGAAAACAGAGCGTCATTGTTTGTTTATTCTGTGGGACGGCGGTCACTCAAGCCGCTGTTTTACTCTTACACGGAAAATTTTTTTCCATGTTCTGTGAACATTTTCGCCCAAGCGAATGCAAAATCAAAACTGCAAGGATTTAGCTTTCCATCGAGACCAAAGTTATTGCAAGAATACAAATAAAACGTTTAGTATATTTTTTTCGGCAAGACAAATACAGTATTACCTTATTTGCGATGACTGGAAGACGGACAACATCATAGCGCTATTTTATAATTCATTGACGGAAAAATGGATTCAATTTCTTGAAATTATTTCGAGCGTAGCAATTAGAAATTCTAAAAACTAGAGGTCTCTAGCTTTCCACAGAGACCAAAATAATCACTTGAAAATCCTCAAAAGCGCGAAAGTTTACTTTTGGCCTACGCGACCAAAAGGGGAGGAGTTTTTCAAAGCTGAGTTATCTGAACGCGTCGCAAAGAGAAAAGGCTGCAGTCCCTCCTTCTTTCCGCTCGCTCGGGCTTCGTGTTTGCTCACAAGATCGACGATGGAAAACGCAGTCTATGTTAGCAAGTGATCGTTTAGAATGTCAACAAACATTTGTTCATTAACACCTAACAAGTGTTGGGAGAGGTCCCACAAGATCTTTGGTAAATTAAAGTCCCCGCAAATTAGCATAGTCTCGAATTTACTGCAAGAAGCATTTAGAGAGTTGTTAATTTAATCCATCCACTTCTCGTCAGCCTCCTTCGGTTCGATAGCATGAGCAGAGGAGGATCTTCTGACCGAAAGATCAACTCTTTGATTGCACTCACGTGATAAAACGGCCATGTTGGTGCCAAAACAATAGAAAAATGTAACTCAAGGTTTGCATAATAATAGAGTCAAATTCTCATTCATCTTTATTTATTCACGAAATTTTATCATAAAAATGCTCTTCAAAAGACGTGACTAAGACTACTTTAACTAAAATTTAAATACAACTAAGTTTAAAAAATATATACGATAAAAGTTACATGAATTTATTGTGATCTCTACCGTGCAGAGAAGTTTTGAAGTTGTTCAAACTAGGCTGGTGTCTGATCTTTAAGGGGATCCTGTTCCACAGAAAAGATCCCCTGTAGTGTAGGCTACCTTTTTCATATTCAGTTCTCGGTCTAGAAATGTAGTAATTTGATTCAGAGTTTCGAAGATTATGTGTGTGAACGGTTGAGATGTTGTTAAAGATTTGCTTTAGATACAATGGAGAAAGATTATGAATATTGTACATAAGTATAGCCAGCTGTTTAAATCTCAAGTTTTCTAATCTTCCTTGTTCTTTCCACCAACACGGCCGCTGTGGCGTCAAGTGCAATCAAAGAATTCCAAATCCGTCGATGCTGGCGTTAAGAAATCTTTCACAGATCTGAATAACTTTGCCTTGACTACGATAAACAACCCACCGCCGCGCCTAACAATGCAATCTTTACGAATGATTGTGTAGTCTAGACCCAGCAGTTCGGAGTCCAATGTATTGGCCCTTAGCCATGTTTTGCTTACAAACACTATATCGGCGCATTCAGAATAGGCAAGGTCCCGAAACCGGTGTAAATTACAAGTCTTTTCGTTTATTGGAGTATGCAATACAGCCAGTTACGCAGGCTAGTTTCAAACGGTCTTGCGATGAGTCACTTTGGAGGTCTCTCTGACCATATGTCGACTTCAAAACCTTTCGATAAGCATTTCCTTTCTCAAACAGTAAGCAGAAACTTCTTCATCGATCGATGTGAGTGTTGTATTTAGTGATTTCGAATAAATAGATTATTTTCACTTCGTTAACTGTAGTGAACGTGTTTAAAGGAGAAGATCACTCCAGAAATTGTATTTTTTTAATCCACCAATAAAAAGTAAACATTGAGTTGATTTACTCACCGTTGTTTGAGCCTCTGAAGTGCATCCGATCCATACGAAATTTGCCTCCGAAGTAAATCAAAATTTAAATTGAGCGCCGCCATTTTGATTAGTACTTAGCAGCCTGGCCATCTTTTCGTGACGTCAATCCGTCCACGAGAATGTTTCACAACCATCAAACATAAAGCAAAAAAAAGTGAAAGTGGCATCGCTTTGAGCCATACGGTTTCGAGCCCGAACGCGTCCGAGGATGAAGAAGAGGAAGACAATGAAAATGAAAAACAATTGCAAGGTACATTTTGGTGTACCTGTGAGTGTTGTGAAGTCATACCGACCCAACCTCGTTCCCAGGGTTCTGGAGAGAACCCTGGGAACGAGGTTGATACCGACCCTAAGAGAATGTTTTTGTTGTTATGAAGATACAGAGTCGGAAAACAAGGTAATTTGTCTATTCAAGAATAAAATATCCTATTTGTGTCAGTTTGATCTGTTTCTAGTCTTTATTTGGCATTTGCACAAGGAGGGTAGGAATCTCAATGAAATCTGTCGCCGGCGTAGTCTCCGATCATTCTTCTTTGCTTTTTTCTCATTCACACTGAACTCTGTCCCCTGGTGAATCACTTTTTAGGTCCAACAGCGCTTTAATAGCCAGCAGATTACAGTAGATCAAGGGCGTAGCCAGGATTTTTCCACGGGCACGCACAATTTTTCAAATCTCCCTCTTCCCCCTAAAATTGTTTTAATAGCTGTAAATGTAAGTCGTCTTGTGTCAAAACCAACGAATATGCTAAATAAAATAAATAAAACGATCGACATTTATTGATGCGCATTCGAATTTATATTTAGAAATCTATTTTGAATTCAGTTTAGTTGACATAAGCAATTGAGTTCGGGCTGATCAGGCTTTATGTTTCTCTATGCAACTTCGTGCTTCATACAAAACTGAAGAAACAAGAAGGTAACCCTAGCAAGAACCAAACCAAAGCTTATCTTAGCGCTGATGCATCAGATCTTTTTTTAAAACAACTTTACTGATTGCAACACAAAGACCACTATTTACAATCAATTACTGCTAATTAACGGTTCTTACACTTCTGACAAGATGTGAAGTTTCACTACTTACAATACTATACCTACATTACATACGCCGTTTACAATACGTATACGGTACTCACACTACTTACAATACTGTGTACTTATTGACTGAGTGGGAGAGCCCAGTTTTTTACAGAAACAGCTAGTAATTAAGACAATTGCATTTATACTTGCATCCAGTTACACAGAACAACAATTGATACAACATCTATACACGTTCACGAAGCTAGTGTTTACATCAGACAGAAAGAAACAACAGGAAAATAGAGTAAGACAAATTAAAAATTGAGGGAGCCATTTCTTGTTGTCATTGATTAATATTACCTGAAGTAACTGCGTTATATTTTTCTAAAAGTATTTTTTTAGCGATAGATACAAATTCTGAGAAATGACATTGGTTGTTTGCTGTAGCTTTCAAATACAAAAAGTATTTTCTTATAAGAATGAGATGGCTTAGGGCCAAACAGGGTTTAGAGGAGTGGATAATTCCAAAAGCAATATCTAAGCCTGTGAGATCTGGTTTCATTCCACTTATGTTGTAATACCAATCTTGACATTTTGCCCAAGAAGAGACTGCATACATGCAGTCTGTCAACAAATGCCAAATTATGTGGGTCTCAGAGGGGCAGAAAGGACAGTATGGAGAGCCAACCTTTTTTCATTTTGGTCCAAATAACGCTCAGTATCCTTCTGTGAGCGACGTGCTCTATTGCTTTTGTTACTTTATTTACCTCACTATTTATTTTTTTCACCAGACACCTGTGGTAACTGCAAGTTTTTAGCCGTTAACGCTTTACTTTAAGCGGATTCGACCGAGTCCCCGGGCCACCCCGAGATCTGCCCCAGGCCTTTCTTAGAGATCATGCAATGGATGTACACATGTCTCCATTTCCAAGAACAATAAACCAAAGTCCTGATGCTCTGATGCAAAATATAAATGTCAATAGCTTTCATAGAAGTTATAACTGGTTTTCCATTACAGGCACAGAGCTTATCTTCTGTCCTCCTTGCCAATAAACTCAGAAATGAAGACGATTTCAATATGTTTATGAATTGAATTTATCACGGATAGCGAGGACAACTTCACGTCTGACATAACGCTCCATAGTGACGTCTTGAACCTCTTCATGCTACTAAAGCTTTGCTTCAGTTTCTTCTTCCTACTGTGTCATTTTGTCAGTGCCGATGGCAAAGTAATAATCTGTAATTGAGTTTTGTCCATGGAAAGCCTAGCAGAGCGAAGACAGGCCGATCCAAAGGCTATAAAGCGAAGTGACCAGAACGAGTTCACTCTTTACCATCCCGCTTGCAGGAGGTCCACCAATGATTCACGTAGCTTAGCTTCTCTCTGGAAACCGATATTTGGTGTGACGTAACACTGTCTGTTGTTTTATCAACATTTCAATGAAACAAACATAGTTAAATGAATAGAACTGAACAAATTATGTTTTACTGCTGAAAAATCTCTTTTATATATTTTCTTTTTGAATTATTTTTTTTAACTTTCTTTTATTTCATTTTTTATTTTCAACTTTTTCAGGTACGCACGTGCGTACGTGCGTACAGGTAACTACGCCCCTGTAGATTCGGATAATAATGTAATGAATAAGAAATGAAACTAGATATCTACTATAAGGGCGATCTTTTTTTGTGGCGTATCGTGACTAGGACTTGGGAGTTGTCGCAAACCAAAATTACTTCACATGTCTGCATTTATTACATATTGTATTAATGAATCTGCATTCAAAGTGAAAACAAAAAAATTACTCTTTTCCTTCTGAATTAGAACTTCTAATTAATGAAAAAAACTGGCAATACTTTTCCAAACACAAAATATTCGCTTCTTTCAGGCTATAACACCAGCAGCGACGGAAAGTTTAATATTGACTGTTTTATGTCACCCGCTTCATTAAACAACCTCAGTTTTATTTATGGCAAGTGGAGTAGTAAAAAATGTTTGGGGTTTTGACTGCCGAAAAAAAAAAGACATTTTTTGCATAATTTTCACAGATTCCGTGGTATTTGTCTCGCCAAGAAGCCATCAAAGCTGTCAGCTGAACCCGCTGTCAAAAATGAACTATCTGGGGAAACCATTCGAAACGAGAATTTGGGTTCTTGCAAGGAAAAATTTCTACCGTTCTTGATGTAACTATAAATATTTACCCAGGTAAATATACTCGAGATAAAGACGCTTACGAATGAAACCACTTTTCCACTTATCCGCAATTTCCCCAGTTGAGATTGGCCTCGTGTAAGCACGGCTTGTGTTTTCTAGCGCGCATATCTAAGCCCGTTGTTTTACCCGATCTTTCAATAAATGGCACTGTGTTAGCTCAAGCTTGACTTCACATTAATGTATAGTATTTTTCGGTGTTAGGAAATGGATTTCAGTTTTCCTTGTGAACCTGTCTTTTTAAGGGAAAATTATATTAACAGAACCGTACGGTCTGAGATGCTTTCAGTACTTCACCTCTTCTCTCTCTTTCCCGGCAATCCTACTCTCACTCGTAACCCGTCCACCATACTTTTGGAAGAGCATCTTTTTTCAGAGATCTTTTTCGTTAAGTACTACACAACAGCTCATATTTATAGGATATATATATACATTTTCAAGTTTCGAAGGCAGTCCGAACCTCTCGTCGCGGCATAACTTGTCACGCTACTTCTTTGTTAAAATCGTGATCGCATGAAAAGTCACATCCCTGTTTTCGAATCCGTATGCCATTGTGGAACCAAACACGACGGTATTTTCATTCCACAACGAAAGAGAAAGTTTATCGCTTGAAAAGAAATGAGTGTCGCAAGTTTTATTTGAGATTCGCGCCATATTGGAAGGAATGACGTCACGACGAAGCGGCCACGCTATTAAGTGTTAATCAAAATGGCGGCGCCCAATTTAGATTTTGCCCAGGAATTTCGTGTGGATCGGATGCACTTCAGAGGCTCAAACACCGGTAAGTTAGACAACTCGGTCTTTACTTTTTATTGGTGGATTAAAAATCTACGATTTCTGGAGTGATCTTCTCCTTTAGCCGCGCTCAGTACAGTAAACGAGGTGAAAATAAGCTCTTTATTCCAAATGACTAAATACAACGCTCGCATCGATCGATGAATAAGTTTTGCTTACTGTTTGAGAAAACAAATGCTTCATGCAGTTATGAACACTACTTAAGGAGACTCGATACCGTTTTTTGGCCTGAGGGTGTCTATGTTGAATTCAAAATTTCCTGTAGAAGACAAGCATCGATTTCCTTCCCACTACAACAACTTTTCGAAGTATGATCAAAGTTTATTTTCTCTTTGGTTTCCAAGCAACAGCTGTTACCATAGCTACGGTAACGCGTGGTCGCTCATTTTGAAAAAGGCAAATATTTTGAAATCCAGTCAGACACTTCATAACGAAACATAAACTGCTCAAGGTCCACAACTTGAAGGCGAAATTAGAAGAAAAATTTGTAAGAGCGTTTCCAAGTAAATAGCATTTTTCCCGAATGATAAAAATAGATTATGGCGTAATATCGCAATGCGTCATGGGATCGAAATGCGGACAAACATTTTCGATTCGACTGCTTCGCTTCGCTTTACTTGCTTCTATATTGTCTGCAAACCTTAGCGGCGACTGATTTCTTATGAAGTTGATTTCAAACAAACCTCTTAGCTTATTGATCTGATCCAAAGACAGTGCCGTGCCAAAAACATAAAGATCCATTACTGATCCGATGAACTGGTGATCATCCCTGTGCCCGTCATTGCCAATCCTGTACAAGTACCCTGTGGGTTCGAAGGACTCTTTTCGAGGGGAAAATGACTGAGAACGTGGTCTTTTACCGTTAACGTAGATTAATACAGTCCCGTTCAAGTGGTTCCATATGACAACCAAGTGATTCCAAGCGTTCAAAGGAACGGTTGAAGGGATATGTTGGACGCTGAACCACTCTTCTTTACTCTCCTTCATGCGTGGCTGGAACATAATTGAGTTCCCAAGGTTTCTGATTGTGGCAAGGAAAAACTGCCATGGTGTAAACCAATCGCCGTAAATTGTTCCAAAGCCATCACTACTCCAACCGGTTTGTTTTATCCAACAGGAAATAGAAAAACTCCTGCCATTAAGGTAAATTATGGGGGCAGTGGCATAGGAATTTAATTTGTTGAAGATTGGAGCCTTGCTACCAGGACACCAGCCCTCTGTAAACGATGGTGATCCAGTGAAACTGCAATAGTAGAACACATAATTATTTGGCTGATGTACAAGTCGAATCTAAACAAATTATGTTTTGTGGAACATCCGTTTTCATTCATTGATTTCAATCAGCCCATTACCGCCTGACCTTTTTTAAGACTCAATTCAGTACTTGACCAACCTTATGTCTTGATCCAGTCCATTTAGCAGCCAGTGGCCAAGGACAACCATCTCTGAGAGACAAAAACACCAACATTAACAACAGAAACAACAAAAACAACAACAACTACGACGACGACGACAACAACAAGATCAGTGGTGATTATTTTCTTGTTATGTATCGTAATTCTGGTGCTATATTTATAACGCTGAAACTGCTGATCCATGAACTGAATTGATCTCCACTGCGGTTGAACATCCTTTCCTTTTCTATGTTATCGTTTTCTTAGCCTTTCATGAATGTGTCCACTGAACTGAGGAATATCTGCAAACCTTAAATAGCTCGAAGAAGAAGCCGTGATTTGCAAGGAAAAACAAAAGCATGCAGTGTTCACGTTTTGTTCAGTGGCTTGGGAAGTCCTCCTGAAAGGCGGAAAACCCGATACGATTATTTTCACTTTGTCTTCTTATGAATAATTAGGGTTAGAACACAAAAGAAATTCATTTTGTCCTAGGTTAAATAAAAAATAACCTGAGATCAAATTTAACCTGTAACATTTACGCCAACTGTGTACGTGAAATAGGTCTGAAATAGGGTATCGAATGATTTTTGGTCGGGTCTGAAATAGGTAGGGAAAATCGCAGATTTCGGCCTGACATAGGGTAAGGGTTTCAGGAAGCGGGCCGCACGCCCCCACCGAATTTTTCTGGGAGTACCCCCCGGGGTTTACTGCTTATGAAATCACCCGTTTTGGCAGTTTTGACAATCGACCAGTGCAGTAGGTCGACATTCACGACTAGATAAGTAAACTGAACTCACGTTCTTTAGAGTTATGCCGTAAATGAGGGCAATATTTTCTCCCAATGTCGGAGAGGCCACCACTTGCTTATTGGTCAGCGGGTAAATTTGAATCACGGACTGATAGTATAAAGCAAAGTTAATATTCAGCCAAAAACAATTAGCCTGGAGGCAATTTGATACTAAAAGGGTGGAAAAGACACTTTTAGGCACAACGGTGCAGTAGAATAATAGCACAATAAGAAATTTAACTGCTGACTTTTAAGGTGATGGTACTTCCATTCTCTGAGTGAAACGTTGCAGTATGAGGATCATTTCGTGTCTGATAATATTTAGCATAGTAGTGCGATGTAGCACAGTGATAGTGCTCTCGATTTCTTTCCAAAATTCAAACAGCTGGTCAATCTGAGTGTATCGAGATGATCTTGGGTCATCGATTTAGGGATATGTTTGAAACCCTTTAATTGTTACAAACGGCTGAATGCCTGAGATTTTTATGAGAGTTGTGAGTAAGCAAGTTGTAGGACTTTAGGGACGTGCGGTAATAAAAGAGTTTGGAAAGCCCAATTAACTTTCTCGGAGTTGTTCTACCAAGAGAAGGACTTCGCCTTATAAAATTGGACGGAAAAAGGTAACTACTTGTTTCACGATACAAAAATTTCAAGACTCCCCAACCGTTCAAGTTTTTTTATTGGAGTGTGACAACCAAATGCTCCAAATTACTAGCAGAATATTTGCATTATGAGAGAAAAGTGTGTAATAACTGATCTCACAGTGATAATAGCGAATTACCTGGGGGAGACATGCTGCAGCATTTAAGAGATGTAAGACAGGGCAGCTCGCTACAAGTTTCCTTGTACATACCCGTCATGTAGGACCAATCTCGACAAGAAATATTGAACGAAACCTCATAGCAATCCAAGGTGATGTTTTGGAAGTTCCTAGGCCTACAGCACATTGCGTGTTCAACGTTCTCCAGCGAAGTGACATTGGAAAAGTAAAATCCTTGAAGGAAATATCCATTAGGACAGGAAGCCCTATTTAAACACAAACAATAACAACAAACACTGAAAACAAAGTAAAGTTAGGACATGTAAACAATGGCGTTTGGTAGATTTGTTAATCACGTTTTGTAAGAGCCGATAGCATTCATTAAAAAAAACACAGTAAGGGCATATACAAAGTGACGAGACGGCTGGAATACTCGGTAGACCAAAAGTTAGATCCGTTGCAAAAGAAAAAAATTAGGACATCGAGGGATCAACCAAGGATGATTGGCAAGACGAAATTTGTTTAAGTCAGCACAACTCTTTTAACTGACCTGTCTACTGTTTGGCAAACAAGTGTTTCATCCTGGTACTCTTGCGGAGGTGTGCAGCATCTTCCTTTTGTAATAAGGTCTATGGCATTATTTCCACCCCCTGATTTTGTCCGGACTCCATTCAAGTATCTTCCCGGTGAGCAATTCACCCATCCTTGTTGACTTGAAGCGATTTCCCAATCAACCTCAACGCAGCAGCTATCCCCTGCAACCAGGAAAAATTATTATTTTTGTCAATTGACAGACGTTGAGTTCTACTGGCAAGTACTTCAGAGCGCTGCTAATGTTCGAAAAGATATCTTAAAAGCACGCAAGGCGACACCACCCCTTACCCTACTTTCCCAAAAATAAACTTCTTCACACGAGGACACTATTTGTCCGTTTTTTCCAAAGTACTTCAGTTTTTGAATTAAGGTTTTGTGTAAGTTGTAAAAGAGGAATTTTAAGGTTAAGGAGCTGTTAAGATCGGTTCAAGTTCAGAAACTAACTAACAAGAAAGCAATATTTGAGTCGTGCGAACAGAATCAAAGCACGTGAGCATCTGTTAGGGAATAATCCGCTTGCAGTGCAGATGTCTTTTGGAAGGCGAGACCTGACTTGTTCATTTTAGTTTTAGGTAGAATAATTCAAACATTCACAGCCAACTAACGACATCAATTGACCATGAATCTGGCTTTGAAGACAGCTTGGACCTTAGCTGCTAAAAGAGCAACTCGATTACTAACAAAACTTTTAATAACTCAGATAACTTAACATCACAGGAAGCAGCACTCTGAAAGAATATATTATATCTGTTTCACGTGGCTGCTAATTTTTCAAACGAAATTGTAAACGCATCCAAAGCAGACACCACCCACACAATGCTCCCCTAAAAGTAAACATCTTCATACACGAGCACATCATTTGTCGGTTTGGTCAACATCATGGTTGCATACGTTGTTTAAGAAGCGTGTAATTTGACGTGTAAAAAATTATTGACATCGGTTTAGAGTTACAAACATTCCTTGAATCCTGCGACCAGAAACGTTGAGGACTGATTGAAGCACATTAGTATGTATTTTTTCAACTGGGTAAGTCACCTGATCTTCAGGTGAATTTTGGAAGGCGAAAGTGGATTTTTCACGTTAGTTTAGGATTCCATGATGTTCTCGTGGAGATTAATAAATTGAAAACATTTTCTTACAGCCCGCAATAGCCAGATCAGACATTAACTAACTATGAACCTGCTTTTAAAGACAAATTAAAAAAAAACTTTGGCTGCGAAAAGTTCAGTCTCTTTCAAGAGTTGTATATACTTGTTTTCAGATTAGAAAATAAGTATGATTGATTTAAAGGTAAAGTTATCTTTATTTACCTCCTTTCGTTCTGAATTTCCACACTTGGCTGTCGCTCTTCCCTTTTGCATATACTGAGGTAACTACTATTTCATAATCTTTCCAACAGTTAAGGTAAAGGGTGTGGCTACTTGCAGTTTTGTTGACGGTAACGGAGTTCCAGTTGCTTCTACGGACCGGTGAAAATACTTCTCTGTAGGAGACATTGTATCTTAGAAATTGACACCCTTTTCCAACAGGGGGCAGCCACCTGACTAACACGGCCGCTCCTGGTACTTTGCTTACCTTGTTTATCAGTACAGGTACACCTGGGAAAGATCACAGGAGAGCGATAATTTGTGATTTTGCTGGCAGTTATTGTTATTCCTCGTCCTTTTTACCACCACAAACAGTCCTTCTCAGGACTTCACTCACCCATACGATCGCGCTTCGCGCAATTGTGATATGATTCCCGGGCTCAAACCATTTACAATTCTAACACCCCACCCCCAACTCCAGTCTCCTCACCTATATAGATCAGTGCTTTTTGTAAGTTGTGAGAGAAGCATTTGTAAGATGAGAAAGTTGTTAACAGCGCTGTAAGTTCAGAAAAACTAACAATAACAAAACATTACTTGAGTCGTGCGACCAGAAACGTTGAGGATCAAAGCACATCAGCATCTGTTAGTGAATTATTCCCCGAGCCTACAGTGCAGATGTCTTTTGGTAGGTGACACCGGATTTGTTCATGTTAACTAGTTTTCTATCCAAGGTTGATGGTATATAGATTGGTAATTTTCAAACATTCAGTAACAGAAAACAGCCAACTAACGACATCAATTGGCTACGAATCTGGCATAGACTTTACCTGCTAAAGGTACACTCAATTACAAAAATTTTAATTACCACTACCACAAGGAGCAGCACCCTAAAAGAGTATTTTATTGTTATTTAAAGGTAAATCTTCCTGTACTTGCCTCCTTTCGTTCTGAATTTCCACACTTGGCTGTCGCTCTTCTCTTTTGCATATACCGAGGTAACTACTATTTCATAATCTTTCCAACAGTTAAGGTGAAGGGTGTGGTTACTTGCACTTTTGCTGACGTTAACCGAGTTCCAGTTGGTTCTGCTGACCGGTGAAAATACCTCTCTGTAGTAAACAACGTGCCTTAGAACCAAACACGCCCCTTCTAATGGAGGCAGCCATCTGACTAACACGACTGCTCCTGCTATTGTGCTGGCATTGTTTATGAGTACAGGTTTACCTGGGAAAGAACAAAGCAGAGCGATAATTATTATTATTCCTTCTCCATTTAACCATCACAAACAGTCCCAAGGCTATACTCACCCGGACGATCGTGCTTCACTCAGTTATGATATGGCTCCTGGGTTCAAGTCGTTTACAATTCTTGCCGCCCAGCTCCCCCACACCCCCCCCCCCTCCCCACCCCACGTATAGAGCTAATCAGACGTTCTTCGCTTAAGTTCCCATGATCCTCTTACCTCGTAATGTGCTAATTTCATCTGACGACAATGCTCTACCAAAGACGTAAAGCTCCATCACTGATCCATAGAACTGGTGGTTGTCTTTATGACCGTCGTTGCCAATCATGGATTGGTTTCCTGTGGATCCGTAGAACTCTTCGCCAGGAGAATATGTTCTAGTACCTATTTCTTTACCGTCAGCATAGATGAACACTGTCCGCGTGATGTGATTCCATGCGACTGCCACATGTGTCCACTCACTTAACGAAACTATAGTACTTTGCAATGACCATCCCTCTTCACTTCCGTTAATGCCACGACTGAAGACAATGCTTCGGTTTTTTACGCCCAGTAGAAACTGCCCTCGTGGGTAACGCCATTCTCCATAAATCACCGCCATCTTATCTGGGCTTCCTTTCATTTGTTTTATCCAACAGGAAATCGTGAAGCTGTAAATATTCAAGTCAATTTTAGGAGCAGTGGCGAAGGAATTTGATTGGTTGAAAACGGGAGCTTTGCTTTCTGTACACCGTCCTTCAATAAAAGATGGAGAGCCACTTAATCTAGAAATGAAAGGAAAAAATATGACCCACCTTGTCGTATGCTTGGCTGCTTATGGTGATAACATTTAATAAATAATAATAATATAGATATATTTAGCCAAGCCTAAAGGCGGAGCTCCGTTATTATTATTATTGTTTTACTGTCATAGAGTAAGTTCGTATGGCTTTTTGTGTCCAAAAAATTGAGCAGCAGCAGCTATTCGATAGCAAGCGTTTGAAAAAAGTAAAAACATTCTTTAATCCAAACTACTTTCAGATGAAAGCGTTTAAGAATTCAAAGCGGATTAAAAAATACAATAACAATAACACAACATTGCAAGATCGGGGAAACATATTTTAAATTGAATTAAGCATACGGCGCAGACGGGCTCTGAGACTAAAAATAGAAGCTGCATAACCGAGTTATGAAACGTTTATTTAAAATTATTCTTTTGACATCATGAAATGATAATGTTTCTTACAAGAAAATAAACTTTACCAACTTCCTCATCAAATACCATTTTTATCTACATAAGTAGGGAACAAAAATAAACAACACGCAATCATTTTGCGGCTAGCCGGCGACGCGTATCAGATTACAGGCAATGCAAATCAATAGACCTTTATACCGATACGGCGGCCATTTTCAACAACTTAAATTTACAGAATATTATGGGATTCCCAGGGGACAAAAAAACTCGCATCGCTGTGCGTGACAGGTACCTTGTGCGATAAAGCTGTTCACTTTTTTAGTCCTACGGTAAGTCTTGGCTGATCAACAAGATGAAAACACAAAATAGTTCAGTATAGAGGAGTTGAATGTGTGGAACGTCGAGAAATTGTGAATATATATTTGAAAAATCGTGTAATTCATCGCCGGTGATAATCGTAAACGCGAGTTGGTAATAAAAGTTTTCTATGCTTCCCGGCTACGTTTACCTCTGTGTAGTACTAAACAACGAGAAGACGCACAAATTGCTGCAAGAAGGAAGTAAGGAAAAACTTTCTAATCGACGGCATCGCCCTTCCTTTCCCAGAGAACCTGGGAAATTGGGTAAAGGGACGTTAATTGTTATTTCCCTGATATGACTCGACGATGACCGATCTGCGAACGCTTACCTGTCAAAAAAAAAACCCACAGAAAATCCGCAAAAGAAGGGAAGAATCTCTATGAAAGCGGACTCGTCAGTGATGTTGAGAATAACAATATATCAGACGCCTGAAGTATTGTTATGTTCATGGAAAAGTTGTTCCCCACACGAGCGAGAATCGGGAAGCACAGAAAACTTATGTTACCTTCTCGCGTCTACGAGTATCACCGGCGATGAATGTATATGTTCGCAATTTCTCGACGTTCCACACATTCAACTGCTCCATACTGTACTCTTTTGTGTTTTCATCTTGTTGACCAGCCGTGACTTACCGTTGGACTAAAAAAGTAAACAGCTTCATCGCACAACAGGCGTGACTCGGTTCATTAATGGTAAATATGGTGAAATTCCTTTTCCTTGTAGTACCCGGGGGGTCCTCTCAGGAAGCCAATTTTGGCTCTTTGTCAAGTCTGAATTTTCCTAAAATTTGGATCCGGTTGTCTCTTACAATTCACAAGAAAATAGAAATTCGACTAACCAGCACTACAGCCGAACAAGACGCTCTATGAGCGTTTACTCGGGATACGTTTGTGATGCAGAAGCCAGACGCACGCTTTCTGGTTCTCGAAAACTATCCGGCTACGGGTTTGCTTTTGGGTTCGCACAAAGCCTTTTTGTTCACGTACGAGAAAAGCGCGTTAAACTGTTTTGAGAGTTGCTACCATATTCGTTGTCAGCTGTCGTTGTTTACCTCCAAATTAAGTGGCAACATCTGTAGTCTACTCTGGCTCTCTCGAAGCATTTTTTCTCCCTGCTAAGCTTGAAAACATTCGCACAGACACTTCTCTAAACATATTGTTCAGAACTTGAAGACACAAGGCGAATCTTTTCCGCGTATGGGACATGTTTCTCAGAAGCAATCCAGACGTCATGCATTGTAAAAAGCTCGAAATTCAAATTGCTCTATTTTCAAAACAAAGCGTGTTACGTGGCTGAAAACAGGCCCGCAGAGATATCCTTAAAATATCATTTACCTGATGAAGATAAAATAATCTAAATGTTTAATTTTAGTGTTTCCTGACGTCACGTGAAAACCAAGAATTCGCAAACTTATCTCTAAATATAGAACCGTCACAGCCATCGAGATATGATATCACCCGGATCAAATAACATCAAAACAACTGCGATTTCCTAAATATAGAACTGTCACAACGTACTAATTCGAGTCGATACTCACAGCACGTGCGAGGCTTCCAGCGTTTTCTTAAACTCGGCAAACCTTTTCACGCGGACAAACTGTATTGTATTAAAATCTAGCTTCAAAAACGTTACAAAGATATGGGCAGGAAAATTTGTTCAGACGGTCGAAGTGAATTGTTTAACCTTGAGTGTTTTTCTTACGGTCACGTATTAAGTGGAAAGTATCACATTACAAAAACAAGTTTAAAGCCGCGGCTACACGAGCGATTTTTTGCTTGCGATGGTGATACGATTTTTTGTAAAATTGTCGCGTCGCCGGCGCGCGATGAAAATCACCCGTGTAGCCACCCTCGCACAGGTGATGCGACAGCTCAAAAAATCGCAGAAAAAGAATCGCGAAAAGTTGAACTCATTCAATTTCTCGCGATTTTTTTCTTGCGACTTTTTACCTATTGCGTTGCCAGTTCAAGGGTGGCTACACTTGCGATTTTCATCGCGCGCTGGTGACGCGACAAAATTGAAAAAATCGCATCACCGGCGCGAGCGAAAAATCGCTCGTGTAGCCGCGGCTTAAGCAAATTTGCGATTTCTCTAAATATAGAACTGTCACAGCGTTCGGATTCGAGTTGTGATATCTTTGAGATCGACAAGCTGATAACCACTGCATGTGCGAGGCTTCCAACCTTTTCTTAAACTCGGCTTACCTTTTCACGGGGACAGACTGTACCGTATTAAAATATCTAGCTTCACAACACAAACACGATAAATTTACGTAACATGAAAACAACTGTCGCGTGATGTTAGCCTTTCGACCTTTGAACTATTTGGTTTGCTTTAACCAATGAACACACCTCCACGTGCCTGCTATTGTTCATAGGCCAATCACAACACCGGAACGTAATTGTATTGTGCATTTTGCTGCACAGGAAAGAAAAGAAAAAAAAAAAGACTGAAATCTAACACATTTTATAACTCGTGATACTTACAGTATCCCGAGTAATAATCATGCTTCCTAAAGGTATGAGCAATCAGATTTCTAATTATCAGATTGACTTTACCACCCTATTATTGAACGGGCAGTATAACCCTGTTCTAAGTTACGCTCAAATGGTGTACTTTGGAGAACTTCAGTAGAAATCCTCGCAAACCTGTTCATCAATTTAATGGTATCAAAGCCGAGAGAAATACTTGAATTACAAATGTAGCCTTTCAAATGACTGGGTTTCGGGAAGGTTTCCACACGGTAAGAGATTAAAGTTGACAATTCTTCACCAATTCCGCCATATTGAGACAAAAGCCAACCTGGATGAAATTGCGGATATGGCAGCGCTAACGAGTATCTAACAAGTATCTAGTATAACAACACATACCATGTGGCTGGTTAAAGGCTATGGAAGTAGATAACTGTGATTTGCATGCCAACAAAGTCAAGCATTGTCTTAAAATCACGATTACGTACTTGCAAATCTCACTCAAAGAAGTGTTTAAACCACGTATCATCGAAATATTTCTCAAACACAGAGATCGGCTTTTCTTTTCAAACAAGAGCCTAAATTTTTCCATTTCTCCACATTTTATGCTGAAGCGAGAATTCCTTTCGATTCGAAACTCCGGTTTCCAACGCCAAAAGTGTACAACCCAGAACATTTGTTTACTCTTACAACTATTTGAGCCCACGAGCGAAACGTATTGGTCTACGACCTTTCCCAAGCTGGTGCTTTGTTTTGGCGCAAACAACAACAACAACAATACTTTATTTATACACGTAACACTAAGGAGCTCCTAAGTGCTCGTTAAAACGTGTACGTGTGTACTAATGTAAAAGAATAAAATTGTACCAAATGTAAAAGGATAAAATTAATCAATTAATTAATAATCACTACCTAAATACTACTAGTAATTAATATATGTACAAAATTAAAAAACTTTAAAAAAAATTTAAAAGCTCTTCAAGTCATATGAACATTAAGAGCCCGCTTAAACGATACAGTGTCTTTGGATTCTCTAACCATTGGAGGCAACGCATTCCACAGTTTACTGACTAAAAAGGTAAAAGATCGATGCATATACTCCAAGTTGAATGGGGAAGTTCCAGCCTGGTGCTGAGCCCACGTAAATTATATTTAACATTCTTATGATTGAAAAACTTACTAATATAGGGTGCTCCGTGGCTATACAAGCACTTGTATAACATAAGTAGCGACTGGAATTGTCTGCGTTGTTCCAAAGACTTGATATTAACTATTTTTAGGAGGTAGTCGTATGAAACAGACTTCGGAAAGCCTAAGATACTTCTTAATAAATAGTAATTAGTGTCCTCCATTTTGGTAGCCTCAGCATTACCTATACCCGGCAAAAGAGGGCTGCAATACTCAAGATGTGGGAGAACAAATGCCTTGTAGAGACGTACCATTACATACTTCGGAATGAACTTGCGTAGTCTCCGCAAGGCCGAAGCCTTTGCGCATGCTTTTTTCAGCTGTTCCTTTATATGCGCCTTAGAGGTTAGTTTACTGTCTAAGACTACCCCTAAGATCTTAAGTGTATCTTGCGTCTCAACCTTCACATTATTGAGATGAAATTCATATTCATATAATGACGGCCCGATGGAAACAGCTTGCGTTTTAGCAGCATTAATCTGTAAGTAATTTAATCCGAACCATTTTGATAGCACGCTAAGGTCAGAGTTAATAACACACTGCAGAACCATCGGTGAGACATCCGAGGCATATTCCGTCGTGTCGTCAGCATACAGCCTTAAGGACGTATTAGAAACAAAATAATTAAGATCATTAACGTACATATTAAATACGAGTGGACCTAACAAGGATCCCTGTGGTACTCCGGTTGTAATAGTTGTCCATGGAGAATATACCCGATCAAGTTTAACTCTTTGCCTTCTACCTAAAAGATAGGCAGTCATAAGTTCCAAAGCATCATCTGTAAAACCATACGCTTTCAGTTTGGCCAGCAAAAGTGGGTGACAAACAGAGTCAAATGCCTTAGTTAAGTCAACAGCCACTACTGCAACAGTTTCTCTTCTGTCAAGACAAGCTCTCCAATCTTCAGACATTTTCAAAAGCGCCGTACAACACGAATGACCCTTGAGGTAGCCTGATAGATTCGGTGAGAGCCTCCAGTGGAATGCATCGTACATTTGATCAAACATCACCTTCTCATATATTTTCGACAGGGCAGTTAAAACAGATACTGGTCGATAGCTAGCCTTATCCGTCTTGCTTTCTTTCTTAAATACCGGCACAACATCACTACTTTTCCATACTGTCGGCCATTGTCGATTAGTGATAAAATAATTGATCAAGCAGGTCACCGGTTCAGCAATGAGAGGAGAAGATAAACGTAACAACCTTTGAGAAATGCAGAAATGCCCGAAAGTGATTCGTTAGAGCGGCCGTGAAAAATTTTGGTGTTTTTGCCGTAGCAATCAGTGGCGTAGCTAGCCATTTTTGATTTGCAAGTCCGTCCCAAACTTTGCGATTTCGTGGAAGTCAAAGGAGTTACAAAAAGACTTTTTGACAGATGTCAAGTGATTTTGTCCTGAATTTTATTGTAACCCTGGATTGCTTTACAAACAGGGAACCAATTACCGCCATCATGTCTCAGTGACTCTTACTTCAATGTAAACACGATTTCTATTATAAAAAGACGTTTTTCATGAATTTATTGCAACTCTGAACGTCTGTAAAACACTAAAAACCACTACTACATTTTCAAAACTCACGGGCCACAGCCTCCACGTCTATGGTCATTTCCCGGTACGCTAGCCTGCGTGCAGACGTCTCTTATTTCCTTTCTTGTGGGAAGGAGGCGGATGTACACAGGTTACGGCACATTTGCATCAAAGCCATGGAAGACGGCCGTTCCGTTTTCATGGTGGCACGCAGGTAGGTTTTTACTCTGCGTATGGAACTGAAGGAGCGTTCCGGGGTAGCCGTTGAAAGGCATTTTGAGGAGAATGGTGAGTACCGCATTTACGTTTGAAAATTCTCGACACACGCATTTAAATGGTTTCCTTTACTCTAAAACAACCACGCGAGATTAAATAAATTCAATAATTTGTTTTCTTGGTCTTTTCCTGAAAAAGCGAAATCAAAAGATAAATCATTCAACGGGGAAAATGTTCGGATAATAATATTATGTCCAAAAATTGTAAGCCTGGGATTACTGGCTTAAAGGCTGCTACGCCCCTGGCAATTGACTTCAGAGGCGTGTTATTTTTATGGCTGAAGGTGTGTCCCGCTCTTTTGCGAAGCACTCGCTGACAGCATCTATCGTCTGAACACACAGAATGTGCCACCGCTAACTTGCAATAGAGACATAGGGTACAGGGTGCAGGTCATAATTTCACTTGAGCGTGGTAGGAATAGCCCTTATTCACGTTTACGATATAAACCATCTTTACACTCGCATAGTAAACTTTAGCGATGGTAGAAGAATGGACCACGAATTCCCTCGTTTGCCTTTACCATAAGCTGTCAGTAGGTGTTTCTTTTTGCCCTAAACGTTAATGGAGAGAGACAAAAAAAATAGGTCCGCAATGCGAACATGTGTCCAGTGCAAGGTGAAGATAGTATATATGTCGTGAAATCTTCTCGTTCTGAACTACATGTGAAACTAGTTTCTGCTACTGAAGCAATTAACACCGTAAACAGGAACTACATTTTATCCCACACTGAACACGTATCTAAACATATTTGCATTATTCTCAATGTCACATTTCCGATTCCTGTCAGTTACGCAATCAATCATAAGCCACGTTTCATGGCATTTTAGTATATCCCCAACGGACCGCTTTCGCTCCTGATGATGAAGGCACGAGCATGGACTTTTACGGCGATTATCGAACTAGACACTTCAATCGTCACCTTTTCGTTTTGGAATTTAAATTTAGTTCAGTGCTACAGTGGAACAGAAGGCATGGGACCTTGCATACACACACATCTAATTCCTACATGTGGTCGAGAATATGTTTTCAGTGATCAATATGATTGGTTCAGCAGTACATCACGAAGCATCCACAGTTATGGATTAGTTGTTGGTTTGTCGTGATTGACCTATTAAATTGCCCAGCTACGACGATAAGCCTACTGATCTCGTAAGCTTTGCTTCTTCAAATTCATTTGTTCCGAATATTGTATTATATATAGTGAGTTTCGCTCACCAAATACGGATTTCCGACTTACACGACTGATCTCACAACAAAATATCGACGTGATTACGGTTACAAATTTTTGTCATATTTGTGTTACGGTTACACATTTTTGTCATATTCTTGTTTTACGCGGTGGTCGCTTACTTCATGTAGCCAGTTACGTAAGGGAAATTTCACTGAAATCATAATGCTATTTGTTATTCTATATAAAGCACTTGCGCAATCTTTTACAGCTCTTGCAAGGTGTCTAGTTGCTACTCAACACTAGACACAAAAATTAATCGAAGCCGCGATCGGAGCACGCGAAGAGTTGAGGCGACTTCCAAACGGAGGGCTTATTAGAGAGAGTGGCGGGGGGGGGGGGTTAATAGAGACGGGGGGCTTAATAGAGCTGTTACGGTAGGTCTTGGAATAGACCTCTTTGGCTTGTATATTTTGGTTTTCCGATGTAGGTCCCAAGGCGATTTCCCTTTTGTCTTTTTATAAATTATGCGTACATATGATCGTGAAGACGGCGGAATTTCAAAGAAACAGTTCTCTAGGGTAACATCACATGATCTACATTGGGAAAACAAAACATAAAAACTGAAAAGGTCTATCGATACGCCGTTTTATTAAAAAAAAAAAAAAAAAAGAAAAGAAAAAGAAAAGAGGATCAGTATTGGGTTGTCAAGCTGTTAAAAGGGGTTCCTTTTTTCCAGTACCGATACGATGAGATCAACAGCAAATTCTAATGTGAAGCAGATTTCTTCCGAGTGCTTCGGCAATGGTATGCCTCTTCTTCAATAGCTTATTAATCCTACAGCTTCCGGATGGGTAAACGTTGACGAAATCCACGCTATACTCTTTATGGACAAGTTGAAAAGGTTACAGCTGCACGAACATTAGCTCAGGTGCAAATTTTCGCAAATAGGGTTAGCGTAATCCAAACCATATGTCGAGGAGACTTCGGTCCCTTTAGCTTAAAATTAGCAATATTTGTATAGGTCATCAACTCCACGAGCAAGTTCTTTCAAGACCATGCAAATACTCAGACGTTTAAAATGTCACGCGAAAAGATAAGGCCCCTTTCTATATCAAGACATGCCTCAAATAATGTTGCACTATGCAAGGACTTTTACGACACGTTTTGAAAATTCGTTAAATTTGCATAATTTCCAATATTAAAATAGCATCCTTCATAAATGTCATGACAAAAATATTTTACAAAAGCCGCTCTTATTTTACTAATATATACCGCTAGAGAGTTTATACCCACTGAATTCAATTGAGTTGGTTTTTAGCAAATTTCCTAGAGAAACTGTTAGAAATCTTGACGTGAAATTATTCACGAAATGAAGACCCAAATGCAAGTAAAAATGATCTCCCAAGTGGACCCCCTGGAAACAGAATGAAAATAAGATCCAACCAAACTTATACCATATCTGCTAATAATTGACTAAGTTGTCACTGTATGCAAAAGTTTGAGCTACATTGGCGAGGTAGTCTGTACCACCTTTTGCAAGGCTCTCTCGTGGAAAGCCCCTTAAATACAAAACAAGAATACTTTGAGTCCTTTTTTATATTGTGTTTTCTTTTCTTTTTCATAATTCCACAAAGCGACGCACTCCACTCTTGGTTTCGAAAGTTAAAGAAAGCACTACCCCCCCCCCCCCCCCACTTTATTTCCCTACAGAAGAATATTGTAGCCGGCGCAACTGTCAAAGTAGCCAGCAATATCGCCGGTCGCCAGTGCTTTTTGATAACCCAGAAATATTTTTTTTAATACGTTGCTACCTGTGTTCACACTTGGATCAAAGAGATATTACAATTCTTATGTCCCACCCTTTTTTTCCTTTTTCACCCAGCAAATAAAAGATTAGAATTTTGTCTTTACTGGCACCGAGCAACTTCGAATGGCTTTCCTTGGCCAATTTTGTGTTCAAAATATTTAGCAGCAGCAGGTAAAACGGGGAGTTTTACGATCCAGATGAACTATTCGATACCAAGATAGGATAAACACAAGAGAATTAGTCCTCCATATAGGCCCTATCAGGCCCTATCCTTGTCGTAATCCAGTAAAGTTATTTTTAGATGTCGTCTAAGATCCGGTGATCCCAAGAGGGTTGAGTGATAGCAAATCATATGTCCTCATTTTTACCAATGTTGTCAGCTGCCACGCAATTGGTAAAAATGGTGACATATGATTGGCTATTACTCAACCCTCTTGGGAACATCGGATCTTGCAGGACATCTAAAGGGATTATTATGGGGATAGGGCCTATTCGGGGGATTAATTCTTTTATCTTTATCCTATCTTGTCGATACCAAACGTTTGGTAAAGAAAAAAACAAACATTCTTTAGTCTAAACTACTTTCAGATGAAAGGGTAAAGGAATTCAAAGCGGACCATAAACAATACATTGGAAGAAAACAATTTGCGATGGGTTTTTGTTTGATATTCTTGGCGAAGGTTGAGAAATTAGACAAGTAACAAACATATCTCGTAGTAAACTAGAAAAATTGCTGAGCCATTTTGACAAAAAATGTTTGTAGGAAAGCCAAAAAGAATTACGAACCTGGAAATTTAGAGCAGTCGACAGGAATTAACTGATCACGGTTCAAAAACCGCAAAACAATAACACCTTACAGGATGCGTAAGCTTATGTTTCTTCGATGATATTTGGAGATGGTGGAAAAAAGACAAGTAACAAACATATCTCGTAGAAAGTTAGAAAAAATGCTAAGAAAAAATGACTTAAAATGTCTACGAACCAAGCTAGAAACCTCTCCTTAATTTGTTTTTAAGTACCTTAATCGAACTGGAGGTTAGACTCAAAACTTCCCAGTTACTTAGCCTCCAGGCTCTATATTTGTACTTATTAAATTTTTATATGTTAATCTCTGTGTGTTAATCACGTGGATAATCGGTACAAGCGCAGTCTAATTACCACCATGTTAGATCGAGCTTACCGCATATCTTCCGACTGGTCGTACTTCTCACAAGAATGCGATCGGCTTGAGAGGCACTTATTCAATCTGGCCGTCAAACAATTCGTACATTCCAAGGTAGCGACTACAGCCCCCATCCGAGTTGTCATACGATTTAAAGATCAGGTCTCTGCTAATGTAGTGAAAAAAGGTCTCACAGCCCTCAGCTCAAAAATCAAGACCACAATTCAGCCTGTGTTCATCAGCAGAAAACTCAACGAAGACCTTAAATTTCGATAAGTCAAGCCAGCCATTGTTAACCAGCAATGTTTAGTTTATAAATTTCAATGTAACCTGTGCGATGCAGGATATGTTGGCGACCTCCACGAACGCGTTGATGGACACAAACAAAAATCGTCGTCAATTTATAAACATTATTTTAGCGAACATAACTCGAACGTACCATCTTTTCTTTCAGAACAATTTCACGTGCTCACTAGAGGCTCTAACAAATTTGATTGCCTAATTAAGGAGATGCTTTTTTATACGAAAACTCAAACCATCCCTAAACGTGCAAATGGACTCGATTCGCGCAAGGGTATTTATTTGAAGAACTTGTGACCCTTTGTTATTATGTTAATTTGTAGAGACTATAGAAATCTAATCTTCGCATTACTTATTAATTTTGCCTTGAGAATGGTGTCATAATGACGCCGAAACGTCGCCTTTTAACGTTAATATTCGCTTGCTTAATCTCTGTGTATGTGTTAAATTTGTAAAGTACAATAGTGAAATAAAGTGTTGTTGTTGTTGCTGATAGTTTAAGGCCTTTTATATGAAGTTTTCCATCCCGGTTAGGCGGGCTGAGATCTCGGTTTCGTGAGCCGAGATCGCGGCAGACGGGCCAGCCCGCCTTCTGAGGGGTCTTCTGATATAAACACAACCAAAATTTTATGAAGAAATAAGGCATGAGCCGAGCCAGCCGGTAAAGTAGGTCAGCCCGCCTAACCGGGCTGGAAAACATCATATAAAAAGGCCCTTAGTCAGTTAGCAATCACTCGGAAGTGGAACACAGAGTTGTATAATGGCGCCATTTCACACAAAATCGTTGCTTGGCTAAGCAGACAAAATCCTGAACTGCCTTGATAGCTTGACTGTTGCTTCCCATGTCCACCGGGAAGCTTCTTCTTCAATTCTTAGCGACACAATATCATCCAGTTATAACGAAGACAGCGCTTGCGAAACCACACATCACATGGCTTATCCCTCGCAGACCCGTCCATGATAAAATTATCATATCCAACCAACACATCGCTGTTTTTTAAATATCCAAACGATCATTCTTAAGCGGGTTACACACGAAGAAGTTTTCCTTCACAAGTTTTGACTTGAAAAACTATATTTGTTGGTGTGTAAAGAAAAACTTGTGAAGTTTTTACATGACAAGAGCTCTTGTTCAAAAGCTAGCATTCTAGTTTTTGAACAAGTGCACTTGTCAAGGAAAACTTGACACTTTGCAGAACTTGCTCGTCTGTACGGGTCGACAAGGAAAACTTGTCTAGTAAATAGTTGTCCGCTTTGTAATTGAATTGCTGGCTACAGTGAATACAAAACTTGTTCATTCGTTCACACCAGCAAATAAAACTTGTGAAGGCAAAACTTGTCAAGGAAAACTTGTCTAAGAAAACATGAGCAAATGAAAATTGTCAGTGACACTTGTCAAGGAAACTTTGCTCGTGTGTAACCGGCTTTATCTGCTCAAACAAAAACTCTCGAGAATTACTCAATTTAGAAGGTGAAACTTCGTGTCTTTGGACGAAGATCTCTTTCAAATAAAGCGTGAAGCACCCTGGTTTTTGACATTTTCTTGACAGCTTTTTGACAACTTTCTGTCAGTTTTTGAGATATACACATGAATTTGATCGGCTTCTGCCCTCGAGTTAGCCTCCCACGCAGTCGTTTTTAGGGGAATCGTATTTCACCTCCTCCCCACAAACGCCTGCTTTCCCGAAGCCAACATTCCTTTCCCATTGTTTGACTTGCGGGCATCCTAGCCAATCACGATCGAGCAACTGTCCAGCGATGACAAGTAAAATTAATCCTCATGCGTGCTTCTTTCTCTCGCGAATTTGTAAACGCATCAAAGCGCTCGAGCCGATTTGTTTTTGAGTAATACGATGTGTTACAAGAGACTTTCAAAATCTGAAAAAGCAAATAAGAATTTAGACATGACCAAGTTAGAAATCTGAAGCATTTCATCACTCGATCAAACAAATAGTAAACCGACGTGAAATTACCCACTGGATTATTACACATGGTACAACAAGAAAGCTCGATCTCTCATGGTCTCGCATTAAATCAGATGAAATTCGCCCACACAGCGACCCCAAAACGGATTGGAGAAGCGGTCAGAAGTTATCAAACACCGATGACATAGACTGCGCCAATTCGTACTTTTTTCTTCAGTTCACGAGAAGCGGACGGTAAAATTATGCAGTTTAGTATTTAGAAGCTCGCTCGATCCACTGCACGTTATGGTCTACCGATGGCAAAGTTTCCTTCCTCCAAATCACTCAGACTAACCGAAGATACGCCAATACTTCTTAAATAACTGACTTGCCCCTTCATCAAATTTACGAGAGGTGACACAACAGCCACAACATGACCAGCGGCGAGGATATCGAAGATTGAAGGCGAAGCTTGCTTGATAAATAAGCGACTTTCCGTAACTAATCGGCATATTGACGAAAATATTATCGCTATTTCCTCTCACAAATTCATAAATTCAAGCCAGTTGATAAACATTTCAACAGGAAATTTTGAACGTAGAGCACACGGTGATCAGAGCTTGCTCAAGCTCTGTCTTTGCAACTATCCCGCGAAAAGCGTCCTGAGGTCAAGGTCAACCTTCCAGAATTTAGCAGGTAAAATGTGATTGGCTAAGCGGCAGGAAAGGAATGTTGGCTTCGGGTAAGCAGGCGTTAGTGGGGAGGAGGTGAAATACGAGTCCCCTAAAAACGACTGCGTGGGAGGCTACCCTCGAGTGAGAACAGCAGAAAGCTGAAAAATTAAGCCTCGTTTTGGCTTAAGTGCCCGTTAACCTGCCTTGAGCCTGCGATCCAATCGAAAACCAGTACGTGGTCAGCGGTCAACTTCAAAAAACAGCAGACCTCGAGCCCGCGATATGGTTACATCGTACTGGTCAGCGGATACCTTGATTTGACAGGTGTCAATTGACCACAACATGGTTGTCCAAAGATGTACGCTGTAAACTTGCTGGTCAGCTGGAGTATGGCCGCTACGTTGGGTTACTAATAATGGTAATTAATAATGGACCTTGTGGAGTCCAATTAATTATTTGGTCAGTAATCATACGAGTGATTTACAAAATCGGACAACCGCGAAGCGGTAGTCCGATTTGTTAATCACGAGTATGATAACAGACAGAATTGGACGACACGAAGTCCAGTTACCAATTAATCAAAACTATGACAAAATTTGAGAAACGAACTAACCATCGGGTGAGAGTCAAACGGTTACACGTTGTTATGAATTCTGAAAAATATAACAGTTTACTCAACAAAATGCACAACAACAGCGCGCGCAAAATGACGCGTACTGTCCAATAACACATACATGACGCGCAAACTCTCCTATTAGTGCTCAAATCAGGTTGCTGATAACCAATCATGTTCGAGAATTTTGTTATAGTTTTGATTATTATTATTATTGTACCAGACGTAACTAATCGATGACATCAATGACATCAATGAAATCAATGAGTAATCAATAGGTAATCGGTGGCTAATCAGTTGATTAGTCCGGCATTGATTATTGCCGATGATCAATGAGTAATCGATGAATAATCGATAGGCCACAAAATTTCAGTCATTTATTAGTCATTGATCGCATTGATAACTCACTGATGACATTGATTAGTCATCGATATAGTCTCGTGGCTGCACAAACCATACTAAATGGAAAATAAAGAAATAAAAACAACTTCAAGGAACATGAACAGCAAATTGAGCACCGAAAGTCGCGTTCAGTCCTTTCTAACCCAGTTAAAACCATCATTCTTAATAACTTTCAAAAACTGTAAAATGATCCCGAAACTGCTAGAATCTTTTCTCAACCACTACTGATTTCATTCTTGAAAACGAGACAGAAATGTAGGCTACTTTCTAGTTAGAATTGCATTCAAAACAAATTTGAGCAACCTGGCACCTTTAAATGCGCGCGCTCGCGAAGCAAAACTTGTCATTTAATTCAAAACGCTGACAAAATATCGGATCCTAAGCGATCTGTTAAGGTCATTAATCGTTTCACGTCTACCTCCGCAAATGTTATCTATTGCATATTAACCTGTACACATCGGCTAAACAGGAAGACGACTAGGTGACCGTTTCCAAGAACACCTACGTAATGTTGAGAAGGATGACAAAGACGCATCCAAACCAGTCGCCCAGCGTTTTATTCTCCCTAACCATTCCAAACAACACATGTCGATCTGTGGCCTTTCCCTACATAAAGGTACTGTAATGTTGTTGCCAAATATAGTAAGGCATTATGTTATTAAAAAAGACAGATCCCGGATGGGAGAGCTCGAGGAGTAACTGATGGCGAGTCAATTTGCTTAGTGGCTCAAACCAAACGACAACTTTATAGGTATCGGACGGAAAGCCGTAAAAAGTTGCCTTTGATTTAACCTAAAACGACGACATCTGAAGCATCAGACTCATTTACTTCAGTAACGCGCAGACGATTGCTGTTGAGCCAGACAATGACGGTTCTCCCGTCAAGGCGTTATAGTACTCCTTGCGTAATAAATGTGCAGCATAATAATATATGTGTAATCAATGAGTAATCGATGGATAATCAGTAGGTAATCGATGGGTAATCAATAGCATCAATGAATAATCAATGACGTCGATGAGTAATCGATGTCATCGATAGGTAATCGATAGGCCACAAAATTTCGGGTCATCGATTAATCATCGATTACTCATTGATCATCGCCAATAATCAATGACTAATCAGTTGATTACTCATTGATTACCTATCGATTACTCATTGATCATTGATTAGTTATGTCTGGTTATCAGGATATTAATTTATAGATTTATAGCCAAGCCTAAAAGCGGAGCTCGGCGGTTATTATCTTATTTACTGGTATTGAGCAACTTCGCGTGGCTTTCCTTGCGCCAATATTTTGTGGTTAGAGCAGTCAACAGGAATTGACCGCGGTTCAAAAACCTCAAAACATTAAAACATTACAATTAAACAATACACGACGCCTATGTTTGTTCGAGGATTCTTAAGAAGGTGAAGACAGTACACAAATAAACTTGTACTAAGCTAGAAAAACTACTAAGCAATTTTGACCAAAATCAATGTCCATGGAAAGTAGTATAGTAGTTGGGGGTACCAGATCATAAAATGATCTGTTACCAAACCCAAATACTACACTACTTTCCATATAATGGCTTCCAACTTTTGATCTCGTATTTTTGATCTCGTATTTTTGATCTCGTATTTTTGGCAATCTATATATTTTTCCATTTGATGGCTAACCAAATTTTTAAAATGCGTGACTTTCTCGGAAGAATCACCAAGCGTGACATTCTCGGAAAAACAGGGAATCCCCCCGTAAAATGAGTCATCATCGCCTATAGCTATAATTCTAAGTCACGAGACGGTCGCATGATCTCTGACCGGCACTGCTGTGCCGTGACGTCATGTTAAAGTAACATGAAAATAATATCCCAAATAATAGTATAGAATAAGTTGTAATTCAGTAATTCACAATGAATTAAAGAATATGGGGGAGTTGACATGTCCTTTTTGTGATCAGCAATTGGCAGAAGTTGTCAGTAGTGTGGTAGTGTCATGCTGTAGTAATCAGGAAATGTTTAACGATGATGGTAAAAATGTTTGTCTAAATTGTGGTTCCGTCCATGGTTATGATTATTGTAAAGAGTACGTTGACTTTTATGATAATATGTATAAAATACGACGAAAATCTGTATATCATCGGAAGTACCATATTGAAAATTTGATGAATAGTATATGTTGTAAGAATGGATTTCAAATTTCTCTAAAAGATAGTGGTAAAATATTAAAAATATTCGAAGAGATAGACAAAGTCCTTCCTTTAGTGAATAAGAATCGTAAAAGGATGATAAGTACGAAATTTGTCCTTAAGCAAATATTTTTAATGCTTGGTCTTCTTTATGAGAAAGTAATAATTACTAATTCGAAAAGAACACTCAAAATTTATAATAAATATTGGGTTGAAATCATGTTATTGATATTTGATAAAATCCAGTTAATAATAAACAAATGATATGTTTTAATATTTGCTACTATTTATAATGCTCCAAATAAAGCCTGATATATGGCCAAGGAGAGGAGAATTTTTTAAACAATGTGTAGTCATGTTTTCAGGTATGACATAGCAATATCCATGACCTCTTTGATACTTTGTGAAAAAACGACCATATGCATCGTGAAATGCACTATGTAAATGACAGCATTTGATCTTTCCAAATAATCTTTCTAATATATATGTAAAGCAACCATTTCCAGGACCAATTAAACCGATTTCTCCATCATATAAATCAAGTATTTCATTTATTGATATCAATTCATTAAAATCACTGAAATATAATAATTTGTAAATTATAGCACTTTTTAAAATTTGATCATCAATTGATTGATTCAAACTTTTTACGTTTCTGAAATTTTCTTTCAGGTAATTTAAAGCAAATTGAGGATTAACCATCTATATTAATATGTCACATTATAATTCATTCAAACGTGATGCTGTCATTATCGATGTTGTACCAGTATTCACATAACACATGATGGTGTAGTTTAATATCAGAATCTGATATGACTCTTTCTTTATAAAGTACAAAACAAGCAATTGAACCTTTTAAGCCTGCAATACCACTGGGTTTAGGTCTCCAAATGTCATTTGATTGGATCCTGTTGATGTTCTTGCGGTAAAATTGGTTAGTTTCTTACCATTACACCAAACACTGGATTTGTTAGCTCCAGAAGGTACGTCCCAATGAATAGATAAGCAACACCATTTATTTAATTCACCAGCATTAGCTTTTGTTTTATAATCAGCAATTGGTGATTTATTATTAACAGTATTAGTACCTATAACGATATGATCATTAGTGGTACCTGATACAACTAGATCACCAGATGGTCCAAAAGAAACGAATTTATCGAAGCCTCCATTGTCATGTCCAAATAAGCCGTTCCTCACCCAATACGAACCGGTAAATTAGTTCAATTTATAAACAATAAAAATATTGACAATGTCCTGACCACCACTTCTCACATTTAAATTGATATCACTTATCATCCTTTGACTACCATCGAAATTGAGATAATACCTGTTATTATTTTTGTTTGCTTTAGTGCATAATGTAGGTTGATTAGCTGAGGTTGTTTGTTGAGCATGATTTTCATACAATGTTTGATCATAAAGTTTAGACACTTTTCTTGTTGAAGAGTCCGTAACAACTTCTGATGGAATACCACGATCTATTTTGTATAACGCTGTCCCATATCTCGTGTAGTATTCCCAGAGAAGGGTCTCAGATAATGCATTATATAAGGATAATATCAAAAATTTGGCACTCACCGCTGAGCTCTCGAATTTTGGAATATCATTAAGGCCGACTATGTCATAACCGTTCATGTCAATGTCGCCCGTCATTTGCCCGCCAGCAGTTTTGAGAAAAGGGGCCTGGTCAACATAAATTTTGTTGGCAACATCTTTGTTTGCAGTTGGTGCTGCTACATTAGTCAATTTTTTGTTTTCGATATCATGATTCCCATTTTGTGTCAATTTAAATCCATTTCCATTATCACCTTTATCACCTTTTGGACCTCTGTTACCAGTTCTTATATTATCTTGATTTGGTGAAAAATTGAATATACCCATATAATAATAGATTAGATAACACCATAAAAGTTTCTCTTCACTGCTTTCATTGGCTTGTCAATATAACAGAAGGAATATGGTTTTTATCATATATTTATTGTTTGGATTAATTTATCACTATCTCTAATTTTATCGCGATATCAAATGCATTTGTATTTGGATGAGAATAATCAATGATCATATATCCTCTATTCAATGTTTTGTTTACATTTACTCTTGTTATTCTTCTTGATAAAGAAGATATCCTATATTCAAATATAGTTGTTGGAAAAGTTACGGGTCGAGCATTTTCTGGTTTATTTTTTATATATAACATACCCGGATATGTTCCTTGAATTATATACATATTTTTAATATAATATCCATCCAAAACAATAAAATACTTACTACCGTTCAATAATAACGGTTTTAGAATATTTTTATTGTGACCACTAGAAGCTCCACAAAATCCGCTAATATAATATATATTCTTTTTTATTCGATGACCGTCTAAATATAGATCACCTCCTAATTTCGGCTGGTAAAGAGAAAAACCACCTAAATCGAGAGCTGTTTCCATAATTACGCCTGTGACACTTGAACGAAAAAGATTTAAACCACCGTTATGAATTCTATAGCCATTTAAATTTAAATCACCACCTAATTTTGCTTCTTTTATTAGAAACGTGTTCATATTAATATCATTTAGCATTGTTAATTCACCGTTTTGACCATCAAACAAGTTTTTTGATTCATTTGTCAAAGCATGTCTATTCAAATCTAAATCAGTTTGTAATTGTATTTTTTCATTTACAATTTTATAAGCTTCAACAAAGTCGTAAACACTAGATGGTACATCTACAGCTTCACCATCAATACCATATACAACACAAGGAAGTTTGTACTTGTTGGGATATGTTGAGTTAGCATTAATATGTATTGTACAATATAAATATTCAGGCGGTGAACTTACTGAAGGTTTTTCAATCCATAATAAATGTCTCGAATGATCTTCATTTCTGTTATCAAATTTTCTCTCTGTAGTTCTATAAATTGTAATTCCACCAGTTGCATTGAATGTCACACTACTAAGATTCAGTCCTTCATAATCAGGAAGTAGCCATTCTATGATGAATGTGTATTTTCCATTTTTTATTGTATACATATTAAATCCAATTCTAGCTCATAAAATATGATTAGCTTCTTTATTCAAGTCTACATCAATAACCTTTTTTGAAATTATGTGTGGTGAACGAGGTAAATTAATATATCCGTTAACTTTCAAGCCATATTCAGTACTAACTTCATCGATATCATTCATCAAATATTTGAAAGCATTCTTTGGATGAGAAGCAGATGAAATATGACTTTTTTCTAATTGATCTAAATTTACGGCATCGGTTTTATTTGTTCCTTCTTTTAAGTTAATGATTTTATGCCCTCCAAGTTTCATATCCGCCGTCATCACGTTTGTTCCATTGAATAATAAAGTGTTTGCTCTGATAGTTTGTGAAGCTCGATTTAAAACTCTGAAGTTCACTGCATCAGTTTCATTCGCCACGTCCGCTAAATTCGTCACTTTATTTCCACTCATTGACAAATTTCCATACATCGCAGTCGAACCGTCTCGTCGAAGTAAATACTCGTCAGTATATCTTTTTGTAACCGCATCATCTAAATTGACCGGTGGAGCAAGACCTGTAATGGCATTGTTGTTCATGTTTAGGTCTTGTTGAGCAATCACATCGAGTTTGGTTTGCAGACCTTGGTCCACATATTTTTTGTTGACGGCATTTTCAGCTGGCGTGCTGTTATCAACGTCTTTCAAATCCTCAATTGCATACCCGGCCATGTTTAGATCGCCCTCAGCTGGGTCGGTTCCATCCCTTTTTAAACAGCTTGCAATTTGAGAGTCAACGTAGCTTTTGTTTGTGGCGTCGAGAATGTCTTTGGGGTAACCCATAATGGTGATGAGGTTTTCCCCCATGTCCAGGTTTCCTGTCATTACAACACTTCCATCTTTTTTTAACTAAGTCCGATTTGTCAAATTTGGCAATTTGTGTGTCAACGTAAGATTTGTTTACAGCGTCTTGTGGGTTTGAGGGGGTATCCTGCAGGTTGAGGATTTTGTTTAATTTCATGTCAACATTACCACCAAACGCAACATTGCCGTTTTCAATTTCATAAGCTGGGTCATGGACAAAGTAAGACAAATTGGTATGAAAGCCAAAAGCTCCATAAACAATGATATGTGTTTTGGTGTTAGACGCAGGAGCTGTGCTGGAAAGTTCCACCTGTATTGCCGCTTGACCACCACTTGTTTTTTCAATTGTAAAAGGCTTCTTCATGTAACCATCAACGTGTTGAGTTTTAGGAAAAGGTTTTTGAAACAACTGTCCCGCATCTCGTATATTTATAGTCGGAAGGAATAAATCAATTGTTGCATTTTGAGGGTTCGAGGGTGAGTAAAACTCAACAACAAAAGTGTACTGACCGTCACTCAAAGATGAAACATCAAAACGAATTTTGGATGTGAAGCTACCACTTCGTTTAATGAAAAAAGACAATGATGACTTGTTTATGTGATAAGGTGATTTGTCAAAATTCTCAATTTGAAGGTTTTCCACACCTTGAACTGCAGAAGACTTGGATTTGTCTTTTAACAAAAAGGCAAATGGGTTGCGTTGAGAACCTGATGCTGAAAAAACAAGGTCATCAACATACCCCTTTATGGCTGTATCATTATTTACAGTTGGTGCTTCTACATTAGTCAATTTTCTGTTTTCAATATCATAATTCCCATCTTGTGTTAATCTAAATCCATTTCCATTATCACCTTTATCACCTTTTGGACCAATTGGACCTCTATCACCTTTATCACCTTTATCACCTTTATCACCTTCATCACCTTTTGGACCAATTAGACCTCTATCCCCTTTATTACCTTTATCACCTTTTGAACCAGTTAGACCTATATCACCTTTATCACCTTTTGGACCAATTGAACCTCTGTCACCTTTATCACCTTTATCACCTTTAAGACCAACTGGACCTCTATCCCCTTTATCACCTTTTGGACCATTTGGACCAATTAGACCTATATCGCGTTTATCACCTTTATCACCTTTTGGACCAATTGAACCTCTATCACCTTTATCATCTTTTGGACCAACTGGACCTCTATCACCTTTTGGACCAACTGGACCAATTGGACCAACTGGACCTCTTTCACCACTTTTTGTATCATCTTGATTAGGTGGAGAATTAAAAACACCCATATAATAATAGATTAGATGACACCATAAAAGTTTCTCTTCACAGTTTTCATTGGCTTGTCAACATAACAGGAATATGGTTTTTTGGTTGCTTCAATATACTTTTGCTTGTCAATTCCAAGCTCTTGGGAGATAAAGTTTCTCTCTCTTGTAGATGGAAAATCATAAAGGCAGAAGTGGGTACAATTGAGCCTAACAGATTTTGGACATCCGTAAAATGACTGTGTCAGGTACAGTACTGAACAATTTTTATGACGACCTTGAATGAAATAGTTTATAATTTGATCTTGTTTTTTATCCGTAACAAAATCATCAAACACAACCAACCGCTGCAATTCATTGTCATGAATTTGTTCAACAGGTAAAATTTCATCTTGACTACAAATTAAAACGGGGTAACCAAGATGTTTGCTTATTCTATCCATCACTTGCAGCAAATATTGATATTTGTCTTGATCCAAGTTTTTGGCGTACAGATGTATTTGATCATAATATACCAACGGTTCCATAATCAAATGCAAAAACAATGTTGTCTTTTCGGATCCAGAATTTCCAGCCAATAACATTCTAAATGTATCTTTCGGCATATACGGATACAATTGTCTGAAAGACTTGTTTGAATTCTGAATATATCATAATTTGGAATTTCCATATGTAAATAGTTTAGATTAGATTTTATCCAATGTACTTGTATATGGATATTGAACGTATGAAAAGGCTTCTTAAAATTGGAATTGAAGCTGGAAATAAGACGAGTGAAGTTCGTGATGTTATCAAGACTTATGAAAACAGAAAACAAGACATGTATGATGAAACATCAGAATTATTCAAACCTTCTATTGATGCTCAGAAGAGTGTGAAAGAAAGTGTTGACAAAAAACAGGATGAAGTAATTGAACAGTTGAAAAAAAATCAAAAAGCATTGACAAGTGGATTTGAAGATCTTATGCTTTTAAACACATTACCAGAAACTGCAGAAACAACAAAATTACCAATTGATTATAAACCAGAAATGATGTCTGAAACAAAATCACCTTATAAGTCAGATCTTGACAAGGGTTGGACACTAGATGATGTTAAAACATTGACAAAATATAAGTTACCTCCTCCATCACAAATACTTGATTCATACATAGATGGAACAATAAATATTAATGACTATGATGCAAAAATTGGTAAATTAACCAAAGAACTTGGTGGTAAAAAAGGATTACTATCAAAAACCAAAAAGGAGAGGGATAATAATAAAGAAAAAATACATGAATTAACACAAGAAATCAAATTAATGAAAAAGTACCGAAAAAGAATTGATCTTATTGAAGAAGGCTCAAAAACTATCGGCAAAGGTATCAGAAAGAGAAAACAAATTGGAGCAGGTGTTGTTCATTATAATAATATTGGTGACTTGCTTTCACGACTCCAGTTAATTGGTGGGTCTATTTTTGCTGGTAATAATAGTGCAGATGTCAGAAATGAGTTTGTAAATATATTGCACACATTAAGCAGACTGGGTATTGTTTCAAACAATGAGCTCAATAAAATAATGACCAAATATCTAATGTAATATTATATGACAGAAATTTCGTTACGGTTCAACAGTAAAAACAGAGACAAAATCGGTATCAGTGAGAGTCATGATTTCACAAAAAGATTCAATACTCCTATCATATTATCAAATGATATGAAATATGAAATCGCTGTGAAGACTATCAATATGACATACAGTTGGTATAACATCAGAGAATCTTATGGGAATAATAAAATAAAATATAGCCATAACAAAGGTGCAAACTGGGAAACAATAAGTTTTGTTGATGGGATGTACTCATATGATGAAATTAATAACTACATTCATGAGTACTTGAAAAAAAATGGACATATACTAAATCCATCTGAAACAGACGAATCAAAATTCAAGTACGGTATCATTTTGTTTTTCGTTTTATCAACATATCGTATTTTGATTGAACTTGATGAAAACTATCGAGTGGATCTGAGAAATCTTGAATTCAGAAAACTTATCGGTTTCGATTCAAAAATGGTGAATGAAACAGAGTATGGAACAAACTTGCCAGATATAACACGCGGATTAGATGAAATTTATATTAATTGTGATACGGTGATAGATAGCATTGTTGATGGAAATTCCACAAGTACTATTGCTGTTATTCCAGTCACAGATCTCGTCAGAAGTTTACCTTTCACTTATAAACCTCGTTTTCTTTCATGGAATCCTGTCTCAACACATAAAATCAGTTCAATACACTTTTATATCACTGATTCTTCCGGAGTTCCAGTTAATTTAAATGGAATAGATTGGTATATTGAGATATTCTTGAGAGGGAAGTAATTATAAAACCTAATAGTATATGAAGCGGTTTGAGTTAAAAAAATATGAACAACATGGTGGAGGTGTCTTGACTGACATTGTCAAAAAAGCAGCTGAAAAAACAACCAAAACAATTGCTGAACATGCAGGCAAAAAAGGTGGTGATAAAATAATAGAACTTTTGAGAAAGATGAAAAGTGGGAGCGATATTGGGAGTGAGATCAAAAGAAAGAGAGGTAGGCCACAAAAAATGAAATGAATGAAAAAAATAACTTTTATCTAACACAATAATATATGTCAAACTATCGAGAATCAAAATATATTGAACGATATGAAGATGTGGTCTTCGAACTCGAGACAGCATTAAACACCGTTGTTGCAAACAATGCTCATCAGAAGAAAACAGGTTACCGTTTCGTTGTTGATAACAGTGGAGAAGCAACACCTTTCGATTGGTATAATGCCCGTTTAAATGTTATTTTCATCGTAAAGAAGCTTGCAGATGGAGCTGCTATAGCTGCTGATGATAGAAACGGTATTGTGAATTCAGTTCACGCTCTCATTAACACCATAAATGTGAAAATGAATGGCATTGATGTTTATGAATGTCGAGATGCAAACCAAGCTACAAACATTAAATCATTGCTCGAGTATTCACAAGGTTATGCTTCAAGTCAAGGAACAAATGAGTTCTTCTATCTTGACACCAACAGACATCCTGACGACAGAGCGGCTCAAGCAAATTATAACAAAGGGTTCGCATCTCGTAAAATGTTGTTGAATGGTACTGGTACTGTAAATGCAGAAATGCCATTGAACAGATACGGATTTTTCAAGAGCCTTTGGGATGAACTTTTGCCTAACTCGAAAATAGAGTTGAAGCTAACACTTGAAAGTGATGATAATTTAATTTGGCAGGCTTCTGATGATTGCCGTGTGGTACTAACCAAATTTCAGCTAATTGTTCCTCGTATTGTCATTAATGCAAGTGGAAAGTCATTGTATATGAGCAAATATCTTGACACCAGAAAGTGGACTTATCTGAGAGAAATGGTTGAGAGAGGCAATTCAACAAGACAACAGACAGCTAATTTCCGTATTTCCACAGGAATAAACAAACCAAGGCACGTATTTGTATTCATTATTAATGATGCCAATGATGCGTCTCAGACAGCCAATAAATTCTTGTACAACACATTTTCAGTTGCAAATGCCCGAACAATGACAAATTGTTATCTAGAAGTTGGTAATGAAAATGATTATCCAGAGGTTCATTATGAACCATCAACAGAACCATCAAGAGTATTCAGAGATGTTTTGAAATACGTTCAAGCCATCAATGACTTCAGTGTTAGCACCTTGCTTAACAGAGGTAACTTCGGTTCAATATTCCCTTTCATTTGTTTTGATTTGACAAAACAGAAACAGGATATAAAAGACGGGATGACGAAACTGACTTTCAAATACAATTTGAGTGCGGGAACAAATGCAGATTACAGTGTGTATGCACTAGTCCTCTATGAACAGGACATTGAGATGAGAAAGACAGATGGTAAACTTATTTTGAGATCCATGTAATTGTTTCTAATCAAATAATCAAATAATCAAATAATAATTAAATAAAAATTAAATTAAAAAATTAAATTAAATAAATAATTAAACAAATTAAATAATTAATTGAATAAATAAATAATTAAATAAATAATTAAATAATTGAATAATCATTGTTTACATTAAATACAATTTAGTATAAACATATAATATTTGACTACTTATCATCCTCATGGAGTGAAACTTTCACAAGGTCAGAAAGAAAAACTTGCAAAAGCTTATAGAACAAATTCAGCTGTAACATTGAGGTTATCGCATAGTGAATTATCAGGCAATGATCAACTTATGTTGACTAAGACACAAATCAAAAGATTGATGAAAGCTCAAAAAATGAAAAAAGGATCAGACATTAATATATCAAAAACTCAAATCAGAAAAGCTGTTGTACATGGAGGTTCTCTTTGGACAAGTCTTTTTTCACTTGGAACAAAACTATTGCCATACGCAGCTAAGGCAGCTCCAGCATTGGCTACAGGTGCTCTTTCTTCATTGGCAAGTCTTGGTGTTGATAAATTATTTGGAAAGAAACAAAAAGGAGGATTTCTCATTCCTAATCAAAACTTATCCCAACTATTGAATTATAAAAAATTGTTGAATACGAGACAAATGGCTGATCTTATTAGTTCGATGCAGTCCGGTGGACAACTTGTTATCAAACCAACACAAACACAGATAGGAAAGGGTCGCGGAACATTATTGGCTAGTATTGGAATTCCTCTGCTTATGAATGCCTCGACTGGAAAAGGTTTGCAGGTTGAACGAAGTCGTCCAAGACGGTCATTACCAGTATATGTTCCAGATAACATTCCAAAAAATAAAAGTGGTGGGAAGCATGATATGTTTCCATGGAGATCACCCCCAGTTTTTGGTACATGGGATAACCCAATCGGTTATGGAATGAAAAAAAAAAAGACCTCAGGAAAAGGACTTCTATTGGGCAAAAACAGTCCATTCAATTCAATCCCAATACTAGGGACAATTCTTTAAAATTCATCAATAAACCATTATCCAACTTTGATTTGTTAGATTGGGTAAAATTTCTTAACATTAAACATTTCAGAGGAGTTTTCAGTCGGGATAATTTACCAAGACAAATAAAAAACAAAGAATGTGGAATAGTCAATCTTGACAGCAAAATTGGACCTGGCACTCATTGGGTATGTTACAGAAATTTTGATAAATACTGTGAATACTTCGACTCTTTTGGATTGATGATGCCAACAGAAGTTCAAAAATATATGATGACAAGCGGTAAACAACTTGAATACTCTGGTGATGAGATACAAGAAAGGGATTCAGTCTTGTGTGGATATTGGTGTTTGTACTATCTTCTCGAGAGACAAAAAGGCAGATCAATTCCGGATACAATACACAATTCAAAATTCAGTTCAACAGATGCGGGTGTCAATCACAGATTCATAATAGACTACTTCAAAGGCAACCAAACAGGTGGGGCTTCAAGATCAACCATCAGAAGAATTCAAAATAAAGGTCCCACAGCTGTGGATAAAGCTGCATATATATTGTCTAATTTTGTTACACCAGCTCCTAGTTTTTCTGGTTTGGCGAAGATACTTGCAGGTCAGGCGGTCAAGGGTGTAACAGACAACATTCAACATTACAGAGGTGGAAAATAAAAACCCAAACTTATATAACTAATATGTATAATGGTAAAATCATATTGTGTTAAACAGAAGAAAGTAACTGAATGTGTACCAGGAAGTGAAAGATATGAAAAGACAAAAAATGGTCGAACAATGATGAAATGTACTTGTGCTGAATGTGGGATAACAAAGACTAAATTCGTCAAGAAACGGGGAAACTGATTGGCCCGTCTGAAGGGGCGGGCATTTTAACAACTGGATTAGATCTAGCAGGAATGGCAATGAAGGATGTAATTCTTCCACAAGCATGGAATGCTGGCAGATATTACGCTTCTGAAGCTCTCAGAAATCCAAAAATTCAACAAGCAATAATAAATAAAGGAATTGATTTAGCAAAGCCAGCAATTAGTTCTGTTGGGGAAAAAGCATTATTTGATTTAAGCACTAAAATACGCCCAAAGCGTGCTGACAAGAGACAAACCCACAAAACAGACATAAAGGGCATTGATTATACACGTGGAGGTTCATTAATTGATAGTGCAATAAAATCGGGTGTAGTAGGGTCTCCATGGCAAGTAGATTTGAAAAAAGGGAAAGAGATTATCACTGACCCAAATTTATTTAAATTTCCAAATACAAGTGAGATAAAAGATGCAAAGGAAAGAGTGAAAGTGTATAAACAATTGTATGAAATTGCAAAAAAAAGAGGGTACAAAAAATCTTATAATTCTTTCATTTTAGCATCAGGTTTTGGATCCAAACCAACTTTTACGTTTCCAGGATTGGGTGGTGCTATCGATATTCATAAAGCTATTGGTAAGCTTCCTAAACCAAAATCAGGTTGGACTTTGCCTGGTCATAATTACACAGGTCCATACAATCCTCTTCATAAGCAGCTTAAACACCATCCAACAACTGGTGAAATACTTGCGATATATCAGCTGCCAACTGGAAGAACAGATGCAATCGCCATGCAGCATGATGTTGATTACTCCGTTTGTAAAGACGACAGGAAATGCAAAAATGAAGCAGACCGAAAAATGGTCAAAGCTTTAGATAACGTACCGTATAATGAAAGACAATGGGGTCATTGGTTAGTTAGAAATGTCATTGATACAAAACAAAAATTAGGACTTGGTGTTCCAAAAAACGGAAAAAGCCGTCGAGTGAAGAAAACTGGCAAGAAAAATTAGCAGACGAATTGCATAAACCCATTAAGCGTAACTTTACTCGGCGGCGTGTTATTGTAAACCATATTGATGAAATATGGGCAAGTAATCTAGTTGAAATGCAACAGTTTAGTAAATGGAATAAAGGTTATCGATATCTTCTTATGGTTATTGATGTCTTCAGCAAATATGGTTGGATTGTTCCTCTGAAGGATAAAAAGGGTGAAACTGTAACTGAAGCATTCAAAACCATCTTCAGAGATAGAAAACCACAATATCTATGGGTCGATAAAGGTAAAGAGTTCTATAACAAACACTTGAAGGACTTGCTAGAGAAAAATGAGATACACATGTACTCCACCGAGAATGAAGAAAAGTCCTCAGTGGTTGAAAGATGGAATCGAACAATCAAGTCCAAAATGTGGAAGCAGTTCACAATTCAAGGCAATACAATGTATCTCGATATGCTACCAATATTAGTGAAAGAATACAATAACACAAAACATTCAAGTACAAAGATGACACCCACAGAGGCTTCAAAGAAAAAGAATGAAGGAATAGTGTATTTCAATTGATATGGTGACATGAAGCAAGTAACATCTAAACCAAAACTTAAAGTTGGTGACAAGGTTCGAATTAGTAAATACAAATGAAAGACTTTCGATAAAGGTTATACTCCAAACTGGACTGAAGAATTATTCATAATAGATAAAATCCAATACACTAATCCAATAACATACAAAATAAAGGATCTTAGAGGTGAAGATATTGAAGGGAGTTTTTATGAACCTGAATTATTAAAAGCCAAACAAGAGGTATTTAGAATTGATAAGGTCATTCGGAGAGATTATAAAAAGAAGCAAGCTTTGGTGAAGTGGAAGGGATATAGCGACGATTTCAATAGTTGGATACTAATGAAGGATTTAAAAGATATGAAATTATTATAAAAGAATATTATCCAATATATATTATATCAAAGGATACAGTTATATACTGTTTATTTGCTATTATGTGGCCAAAAATATGATTGTTTCTGGCTATATAAAAAACATCATTTAAAAATATATAGTATTATACATATACATGGTGTATCAAGATAATCAAAAAATTAAAAGAGGGCGTGGAAGGCCTAAAATATTCACTGATGAGGAAAGAAAAAATCATAAGACTATTTACATGTTAAATAAAGAGTGGTATTGTGATGTTTGCAATAATGGTAAAAATTACTCATTGGCTGGGAAAACCTGTCACTTGAGATCAAAAAAGCACATTAGAAATCAGAGGTTAGATATCGATGAGAGGGCCATTAATTCGGTCATGCAGATGACTGAAGCAAGAAGACACATAGTGAAAAAAATTATCATTCAGAAAAACTGAAATACAGTTCGAAGGATCCATGATTGGATCATTTGAATTCTCAACTATATTTAAAAGCAGATGAAAAGTGATTTAAAAATAAAAACATATAGTAATAATACACATGAAATCAAAAAATAATAAAATATACACTTATAATATGGATAAGAAAAATCTTAAAAAACTTAGCAAATCTCAGCTGATCAACATGTTGATGAAGATTAGTAAGAGGTTCGAAAATATTGAGAAGAAACTTGAAAATATCGAACCTGCGCCTGCTCCAAGGACTGTTAAACCAATGTCAGCACCACAAATTTTGAAATCTGCTCCAAGGACTGTTAAACCAGTGCCAGCACCAAGCAAAACTGTGAAAGAATTGGTTGATTATTTCGAGAGGAAAAGATTACCACCCCCACCTTCTGAATGGTTAGAAGAAATAGAACAATTGAAAAAGACACCAATTCCAGCACCAAGAACCAAAAAACCAGTCCCACCGCCAAGGACAAAGATAGAGCTTTTAGATAAAGCTTTGAAAGGTTATACTGAGTCTTATGAAATAAATATCAAAAATGACAAAGACCCATTTGAACAACTTCAAGACACAAGAAAGGCCATTTCGTATCACATCAAAAAATTGTTAAATGAAAGGAAAGGTTTGAAATTTGTTGAAACACTCAAGGTGACATTCACAAAAATATCAGATGGAGCAATAGAGTATAAGACTGCATATTTCAACAGTCTGGCTCAAACAATTATCAATAATCTGGAAGTGATTGAATCACCAGAAATATCAAAAGAGCAAATCATGAATAAGATAGCTCAATGGGTATCTGAAGGTTCTGGTTGGACCATTGAATCTGTTGACAATCATTATCTTAATGTTGTAAAATATGAACCAATGAAGGGCTCCTCATATATTAAACTACCACAGGAACTCAGAAACAGTGCAAAGGGATTGATTAATATGAAAAATGAGGATAATGAATGCTTTAGATGGTGTCACATCAGACACTTGAATCCACAAGACAAATACCCACAGAGAATCAAAAAATCAGACAAGGAATATGTTAAAAATTTAGATTATTCAGGGATTGAATTCCCAGTCACAACAAAACAGTATAACAAGATTGAAAAACAAAATGAGATCAACATCAATGTTTTCAGTTATGAAGATAAACAACCTTTCCCATTCTATATTTCAAATGAAAAGAACAAAGATCACATGAATCTGCTTCTTATAACAGAAAATGAAAACAAGCACTATGTACTCATCAAAGATTCAACAAATTCATGTACAATCAAACGAGACACAAGGAAAGAAAACACTTTTGCATGCATTGTCTTCAATGCTTCAGCTCTGAAAGAGTATTAACAGATCATAAAGAAAACTGCATACAAATTAATGGCACACAAGCAATAAAAATGCCTGACAAAAATAACAACACACTAAAATTCAACAACTTCCATAAACAACAACCAGTACCATTTGTGATCTATGCTGATTTTGAGGCTATAACTGAAAAGATATCCGGTTGTCAACCCAATAATGACAAATCATACACTGAAGCATACCAGAAGCATACAGACTGTGGATATGGGTATAAAATTGTTTGTTGTTATGATGACAAATACAGCAAACCTGTGACAATATACAGAGGTGAAAAAGCTGTGTACAAATTCATGGAAAAGATGTTAGAAGAAGTCAAATATTGCAAAAATATTATGAAAAAGGAATTCAACAAACCACTGAGAATGACAAAAGATGAAGAAAAAGAATTCCAAAAAGCCAAAGAATGCCACATTTGCAATAAAAATATACTGATAAAGATATTCAAGTTCGAGATCATTGTCATATTACTGGCAAATACAGAGGCTCTGCCCATCAAGAATGTAATCTGAAACTAAGAGTAAGCCCAGAAGAAATAAAAATACCAGTCATTTTCCACAATCTGAGAGGTTATGACAGCCATTTCATTATGCAAGAAATTGGAGCTATTGTTAAGAAATATGCATACAAAAATAAGAAAGGAGAGGAGAAACATATGAATATAAATGCCATACCTAACAACATGGAAAAGTATATGGCTTTCATGCTTGGTAATCACTTAACCTTTCTTGATAGTTTCCAGTTCATGAGCTCAAGTTTGGAAAAACTAGTGAGTAATCTTCCTAAAGAAGCCTTGAAATACACCTCTCAAGAGTTCAAGGGTAATGATCTTGATCTGATGGCACAAAAAGGGGTCTACCCTTACGACTACATGGATAGTCACGATAAATTCAATAAAAAGCTACCATCAAAAGAAGAATTTTACAGCCTTTTATATGATGAACATATAAGTGATGAAGATTATCAACATGCTCAGAATGTGTGGAATACATTCTCTCTCAAAAAATATGGGTGAATACCATGACCTGTACCTGAAATCTGACATCCTCCTATTAGCTGATGTATTTGAAAACTTCAGGAAAACATGCCTTGAATACTACAAACTGGACCCATGTCATTATTTCACGTCTCCAGGGCTTTCGTGGGATGCTATGCTTAAAATGACTGACATTAAACTAGAGCTTATGGTTGATATTGATATGTTTCAATTCATTGAAAAGGGTATGCGTGGAGGAATCAGTTATATAGCAAACCGATATGGAAGAGCAAACAATAAATACATGAAAGAATACGATGAGAAGGCGCCCTCAAAGTATATCATGTATCTCGATGCTAATAATCTATACGGTTGGGCTATGAGTCAATACCTTCCAACAGGCGGATTCAGATGGATGACAGAAATGCAAATCGATAAGATAAACCTAGCAAAGTACCAAGAAGATAGCAACAAAGGTTTGATACTTGAAGTTGATTTAGAATACCCCCAAGAGTTATATGATCTGCATAATGACTACCCACTTGGACCGGAAAAGATTAAAGTGACCGAGGACATGCTATCAGATTATTGCAAAAACATCGCGAAGAAATACAAGATATCAACTGGTTTGGTACATAAACTGATACCAACATTAAGCAACAAAGAAAAATACGTGCTTCATTACAGAAACCTTCAACTCTATACAAATCTCGGTTTGAAAATAACTAAAGTCCATCGAGTGTTAGAGTTCAATCAATCCCCTTGGCTCAGGCAATATATTGATTACAACACTCAGAAAAGAACTAATGCCAAAAACGCATTTGAAAAAGACTTTTTCAAGCTGATGAATAACAGTGTATTTGGAAAAACGATGGAAAACCTCAGAAAGCGAGTAGACGTCAGATTAGTCACCGATGAAAAGAAACTATTAAAAATGGCTGCTAAACCGACATATGTTAGCAGTAAAATATTCAATGAAAATCTAGTAGCTGTGCATAAGATTAAAGAAACACTTACCCTTAACAGGCCGGCATATGTGGGTATGTGCATCTTGGATCTAAGCAAGACGTTAATGTATGATTTTCATTATAACTACATCAAAAATAAATACAATAACAAAGCCAAATTACTATTCACAGACAATGACTCATTAACATACGAAATCGAAACCGAAGACGTCTATAGAAATTTCTGGAACGATAAAGATAAATTCGATAACAGCGACTACCCTGAAAGCTCACCGTATTTTAATAAGTCAAATAAAAAAGTAATTGGTAAATTCAAAGATGAAGCCGCAGGAGTTCCCGTTTGTGAATTCATCGGTCTACGATCAAAAATGTATAGCTACATGAAAGACAACCAAACAGGAGGAAAGACTGCTAAAGGGATAAAAAAGAACGTCATTAAAAAGAACATTCAACATGAAAACTATAAAGAGACACTCTTCAATAATAAACAGATACACCATAAAATGAAAACAATAAGAAGTCAAAATCATCAATTAGGAAGTTATGAAATCAATAAAGTATCACTCAGCTGTTATATATTCATGATAATGGTGTGACAAGCTACGCATACGGACATTATAAAATCTAAAAAGTTCAGTTAGCTGTTGACGTCACACCATAGCTGTGGTGTTTTTATCGCCTCAAACCCACTGATTTGCCTAGTTCAGGATAGTATTGTGAGTTTTGTTGTATATTTAATTTAAAATACTGCCCTCTTTCTGACCCTTTACCCGAAGAATTAGCATATGAGACAGGAACATTTGTTGGGGGTTTCCCTTTCGAATGAGTCATCAAACTACGTCATCATGTTCCGGGATTCTAGATTTTTCGATTTTTACATGCGTATTATTTTTTATCTTTGAAAATTTCATTTATGTACCACAAGCATAAAAATGAAAATAAAAACGCATGTAAAAGGGTTTTTTTACACAGATAAAGTGTGGCTTGTATACAAAGTACCTAACGATTGGAAAAAGCGGGGGCCTTTCGTTAGCGAAATGTATACAAGCCACCCCATGGAATAACGAAAAACCCCCGCCGTTATTCCATGGGTTAAAAACACACAAAAAATCACCCTGAGCTGGTGTTGGGTTGTTGGGTAGAGCTATAGTCGAGCTTAGGCTTGTCAGAAGTGCCGGTTCAACCTCAAGCTGGAGGGTGAAAAAAACAATTAAACAAATACTTGGCCCTAAGAGGGTCTGATAGTACCCGAGCGGAGTGGAGGTGGGAAAAACATAAATGATCGTGCTCGGGCGGTGTGGAGGTGGGAATTCAAAAAACAAAAAAAAACCTCTCATGAGGAACGGGTGGTAATACAAATTCCAAATTAAGTCCCTCATGAGAGGTTCTGGTGGCCACCAGTTTTGCTATTTTTTTTCTGCATCACCTCTCTTTGACAAACAGGCGTTGAAAGCTCTATGAAACAAAAGCATTTATTTGATAAAAATATATAGATTTTCATAAAATGGTTAACTATAGAATGAGTATGATTTTATGGTGTTATAGGGTTAATTCCATCGAATGGTGAATAGTATAGTACTTGGGGCTCCCTGTTTTTCCGAGAATGTCACGCTTGCTGATTTTTCCGAGAAAGTCACGCATTTTAAAAAATATATAGATTTCCAAAATTTGGTTAGCCATCAAATGAAAAAATATATAGATTTCCAAAATTTGGTTAGCCATCAAATGGAAAAATATATAGATTGCCAAAAATACGAGATCAAAAATACGAGATCAAAAGTTGGAAGCCATTATATGGAAAGTAGTGTAGTAGTTGGGTTTGGTAACAGATCATTTTATGATCTGATACCCCCAACTACTATACTACTATGGAAAAGAAAGAAAAGTACCAGCCTAGCTGATAGTTTAGAGCAGTCAACAGGAATTGACCGTAGTTCGAAAACCACAAGACAACAAAACATTGCAAGGAAACAAAGTAGGATGCGAACGATTCTTCAGAAAAAAACTTGACGAAGGTGGAGAAATTTGACAAGTAGCAAAAGATATCTCGCAGTACGTTCAAAAAATTGCCCGTGAAAGATGTATTGGAGTCTCATGCGCCTTGCAAATTGTTCAAAATGTCGCCTAATTTTAATTTTTTTAGTTGCAAGCGTTGGAATGAATTTGAGACCCTTTGACAGCACGCTAGCTTGGTTGTCAGTTAGTTGATGGCTTGATAGGTTTCTTAGGATTTTTTTATTCATCTCCCTTTCTCTGGCTAAACGCCTGTTTTTCAAAGTGTTTCTACGCCTTTTGCTTTTGCAATGTGTTGGTTGCTATTGTTGTGATTACCATTGGTAGAATCAGAGAACAGACTGTTATAACATTCATCCTTTTTATTTTTAAGGACATGTGTACAGACAATTTCTTTCAAGTTAGAAATTTGTTTCTGTAAATCGGCTAGGTTAACATTGTTGTTGTTTACAATGTGATTGGCCCAATGCGTTTCGTTGAGAGGATGCCTAGTTACAGTTTTATATTTTCGAGCCGCGAAATCTGGATTAGCCTTAAACTTCCTCTTCTGGCTATCAAGCTTTCGTTTATGGAAGCGAGTTAGCGCGTTGACTAAACTCTGTTTGGCTTTGAGTTTGATGTCTCTCAATTCTTTAGCCAGAATAACGTCCGGTGTTATGTTTTGCTTTGCAGAGCATTGCAAAGACTTCGGACATGTACGATTTGCTATGTGTTTTTCTAGCTTTTCGATAGAGAGTTCAGTCTTGGCTATTTTAGTCTCCACAGTCGTTTGTTCTGTGAATCTTCTCTTTAAACCTCGTTTGGGGAGGTCTGGCTTTGGAGGACCATTGTTGCTTTGTTTGTTTGGCGGGCTCTTTGGATTGCCATTGTACCGTGGTCTTGGTTGTGATGGTGGAGGGCTGTTCTCCTTATCATTTATATCGTCCATTGGAATATCGAGCATATTGTGGTCATTCAAATTGTCATTGCCCGTATCGTAACGAAATTCTGTCGTAGGTGGTGATGAAAAGTTGGTTTCGTCGTTTTCACCAGAACTTGGTTCGAGGCATTGCGCCAATGAGTCGTCAACGTGAGACGTGCTGCGACTGATATAAGAGGCTACAACAGTACCGACGGTTTCGTCTCTTCGCGAGTCTCTACAGCTGTTGTTTGAATGTGGTGTTGCAAATTGTTTGAGGGAAAGGTAGAGGAGTTATCTCAATTTCGTTCCCGTAAAACATTGTTTTGTGGCCGCTTTTATACCTGACCTTACCGGCTGTGGATAGAAAATGCATTATTGCTATTGGTTATTTTATCATGTTGAAATAGCCAATGAGGAGCAAGTAATTTCGACCCTACTCGATATGAAGGTCAGATTGCGTTTCTTAGGTGGCTCTCTTTACTGCATATTTCACCTAAAAAGGCTACTGGGGCTTGTGATAATAAAACGCAACGGAGTTTCGTTATTGTGTCAATACATCCTTCGTAAGAGAAGGTTTGAAATATAGTTTTAAAAGTGTTATTTTGCGTTTTGTTCATGTGTACTTTTGTGAATTAACAAATTATACACGTAAGAGTGGTTCCACAGAAGGACGGGGCCTGTCTTGAAAATATTAGCATAAGAGGAAGTAAATGACAGGCCTGCACGGACTTATATTTTCGCCCTGACGAGTGTATCTTTAAGAGATTTACCTCTTTTGTATGATATTATCGGTGTTTTAGGATAGATATCGTTCTCAGCAAAGGCTGATTTTTGTATACAACTCCATTGTTCCATCAATATATGTTTAAGGCTTTTTTTTACTCCTGGGTGGTACGTGGTGACAAAAGGCAAAAGTCTCTCGTGATCTGTTTTCTTTGACCCCTGACAGATACCTTTCTGTTTTTGGATAGCCGCGCGCTCTCAGGCATTGTTTGAATTTCACAAGGCTCTCTTCAAATGTTGTTTTCGAAGAGTTAGTTCTAAGCAGTCTTATTGCTTCTCTTTTAAGGAAACCATTTTTCACTCCTGGGGGATGGCATAAGTTGAAGTGTGTATATTGAAAGGTTTCAATCGGCTTGTCATGAGTTTTAATGTCTAGGATGGAATCGAGGAAAGTAATCTCGTTCTCTGATACTTCGGCCGTAAATTTGATGGTTGGGTGGAATTTGTTAGCTTTTTCAATAAAGTGATCCACTTTTCTTTTTATCGCTGTCCCAAAGGGAGAAAATATCATCAATATATCTTCTCCATTCTTTTGGCTTGGTATCGCTTTGTTGTATTATCTTTGTTCCAATTTCAGCCATGACCCTTCCATGTCTTTGGAGATAGTACTCCCCATTGAACTGGAACGAGTTTTCAAACCAAGCATTTCCCTAAGGAAGCGTGTTGGGATCGGTGGGTTGTTGTTATAAAACTTTTCGTATGCCTAAAGCTGGTCTCTAAGGAAAATGTAACTGTTGTTCACTGCAGTACTAACACGAAGGCTCAGCTTGCATAAAACAAATTGGATGCCTCTCATGAAAGCCTTTATTATGAAAATGTCTTACAAAGGTATGATTTATGAAACAAACCTTATGCTCTGGTCACGTCCATCCAGAAGCCAGTGGCCAAGAACCTCCTTTCCTAAACAATAAGAATACAAAAAATTAATTTCAAGAAAGAAAATCGTCATATTCAGGATTATAACCTTAACCTAAAAAGGTCTCCTTGTCCTAATAGGGGCCACGCTGTGTTTTATAATTATCAAATGGCTCAGCAGGGCTTCCTCTCTCTCTACAGTTTCAGTTGTTGACACGAGATCGTGCTTATTTCCAATAGATAACCTAACGTGTTGCATATGATTTTTTCTGATCGGAATGCAAGTTAAAGTGAGTATGTACAGAAGCCAATTCTGATTTGTTGCACTTTTTACCACTCACTAAAACCAAAATGAAGATCACTCTTCTCTTATGAATTAAAGAAACGTACGCCTAGTTCATTTCTTAACTTTTCCGAGATTGCCCTGCTTTTCGCGAGCCAATCATACGTCAGAAAACACGTAAAACGCCTAGTGCCGAAAAAAAGAAAAAAGTGAAGAAAGAAAAGGTTTTTTTTGTATCATTAAAACAATTAAAAGAAACACAGAAGTATTTGTTTACTTAAAATATGTCTGCTGAATTAATTCTGCTTGAGATTTATGTCAGAATGTGAGCATTATATCAAGGATACCTCACAAACTAAAGTGATCTGGTAAGCTGAAGCCACTCTTTCAGCACTAAGGCCACATGGTAGCGGGCATTACCCCTTAAATCTACCAAATCAAAGATTGAACCCTAGCATTAGCAGGTCTTAGCAACCATGGACAGCTTCTTTTTTGTTAAAAAGTAAAACATTTATCAAATATTAACAAATAAAAAGTCTTCATATATACAACTCTAAGGCAAAAGCAACTACATAGATAAACACAAAATATACGGATTAGTACTAACAAAAGAAATCACGACAAAAAAGAACGCTAAAGGCCAAAAAGTCCAAAGTTCAGATTTTTATTGAAAAAAAAAAAAAACAAACAAAAGAAAAAGTTCAAGACAGAGTTCAATTCCTTTTCCGTCTCGTGGATTGTTGAATCATATCGTCGGCTAACAAAACCCAAGCGGTAAACATAATCCCGAAGAGTAAACGGAACATCAGGAGGAATCCGAAGTAATAAGAGTTTTTCGGTAATAACCTGACCATAAAAATCCAGCATGTCTCGAAACTCAGAGTTTTTAAAAGCCGCCTCAGCCAGCCTTTCAAAAATAGAAGGATGAGGAGGCTTAGACGGAGGCGGCGGTGGCGAAGACCCGGAGACAGCAGCGTGGACATAAGCCCCGATCCAGAAACGGGAGGATTATCCACAAGTTTTCCACCATTTTCGGCGGAGGAACATCATTGACAGGGGGATCATCCTGAATACCACTAGCAGAAGGAGCATCAGCATTCTTTGCGGAGGGAGGATTTGTCTAACGCACGTCCGCACCCCCTGGCTGTGTGACGGGGTTGATAACAGTGGCGACACAGGCCAGAAAGAGGACAGGTATGACACCGATGACTAAAATTACGACAGACAGAACACTGAACAGGTTGACGCGGGTACCAAACCCGACAGGGAAATCCAACCACTTGAAAAAAATACGGGATATCTCGGGACAACGCAATCTTTGACGATACGGTTGCCATCACACAAAGACGGAAATGTATCATGCTTAGGACGGAAAGCTGACAGGACATCACCAAAGGAGGCAAAAAACATATCAACGTCGTCGTCAGGGACTTCCACAGGAAGGTCCCGGAAGTGAACTGACACAATACTAGAATCGGCGTGAAAGACACGCAGGGGCGTGTCACCATACGACAGACCACGCTGAACTAGATCATCACTGGCATCAGAGTCGTAAAAGGTCATGCGTACAACACCATCACGGAGAAACTGCACAGCAGAAAGCTTTTCTACATCGAGCACTTCCAATTGGTTGTGGTAGAGCCTCACTGGAACCAGTCGAACAATACACATCGCCAGGAAAATTCACACTTGTCTTTTGTCATTGCTGTCATTAAATATAAAGAAAGTGAAGTTTTGCTTGTTAGAAAACGGAAATCACATCTCACCTTGTTTGCAACCATAAACCTCCACCCTCATTGATATGTGGTTATGCCAAGTCACTGGGAGAAAACGAATATAACGTGCCCGGATAGGTGGCTGTAATTGATGAGAACTGACAGTATTGCGGTCCGTCTTCGCAGTAAACTCCTACAAGACAAACGGAGCAAATAGTTACTGAACGGACAAAAATGACTAATCTTTGGTCAGTACATGACATAGAGAAAGAGAGTTCTGGACCTCAGTCGAACACAAGTCTTGAAAAAAGAAGGCATCAAACAGCTGAGCAGCAATCCAGGAAAAAGGAAAAGTTCAATAAGATTGTGGAGAATTATAGATTATTTTGATAGCACTCATAGAATATTTCACCTTGATGACGGCCTGTCCCTGCTCCCTGTAGTTTTGGAAATTCGCCCCATCGTTACTGTACTGCAATGTGTATTTTGTAACCCATTGGTTGTGATTCCGCTGTCTTCCTTGCGATGCTACACGAGTCACCGTAGTGTACGAATCTCCAAGATCAATCTGTGGCCATTGATAAACGTCATTTGCTCGAGAAGACCAGGCACCTTGTTTGCCTCCTGATGCTTGAAAATGTAGTCGCCCTTGAGGTGCGGCATGATTACCATCCCACTGAGACGAGGCACTTATTTGAGCATCTGTGATAGCGCGAATTTCCATGCCGAGAGGGTCTTGACAATCTATTGGGTTTGAAGAAATGAAGTTATGGCATATATTTTTATTAACTTTTCTTGCCCAGAACAACTGAACCTCATGTAAGATGGCGCCTAAATTCATTTTTGGTATTGTGTCGTTAAGTGTCGTTTGATGTGACTCTTCAAGTCGGCCTGTTTAAGCGGCGGAGGAAGTTACTAATCTTCGGCGCACTTAAAGCAACGTGTTTCAGGCCAAATGGTAGCGTGGTAATGCTTTTCGTTCTACACAGCAAAACTCACACTTGTCTTTCGTCATTGCTGTCATTAAAAATAAAGAAAGTGAAGTTTTGCTTGTAAGAAAACGGAAATCACATCTCACCTTGTTTGCAACCATAAACCTCCACCCTCATTGATATGTGGTTATGCCAAGTCACTGGGAGAAAACGAATATAACGTGCCCGGATAGGTGGCTGTAATTGATGAGAACTGACAGTATTGCGGTCCGTGTTCGCACTAAACTCCTACAAGACAAACGGAGCAAATAGTTACTAAACGGACAAAATGACTAATCTGTTGTCGGTACATGACATAGAGAAAGAGAGTTCTGGACCTCAGTCGAACACAAGTCCTGAAAAAAGAAGCTATCAAACAGCTGAGCAGCAATCCAGGAAAAAGGAAAAGTTCAATAAGATTGTGGAGAGTTATAGATTATTTTGATAGCACTCATAGAATGTTTCACCTTGATGACGGCCTGTCCCTGCTCCCTGTAGTTTTGGTAATTCACCCCATCGTTACTGTACTGCAATGTGTATTTTGTAACCCATTGGTTGTCATTCCGCTGTCTTCCTTGCGATGCTACACGAGTCACCGTAGTGTACGAATCTCCAAGATCAATCTGTAGCCATTGATTAAGGTCACTAGCTCGAGAAGACCAGGCACCTTGTTTGCCTCCTGATGCTTGAAAATGTAGTCGCCCTTGAGGTGCGGCATGATTACCATCCCACTGAGATGAGGCACTTATTTGAGCATCTGTGATAGCGCCACTCTCCATGCCGAGAGCGTCTTGACAATCTATTGGGTTTAAAGAACTGAAGTTATGGAAAATATTTTTATTAACTTTTCTTGCCCAGAAAACCTGTAAGATGGCGCCTAAATTCATTTGGTATTGTGTCGTTAAGTGTCCTTTTATTTGACTCTTTAAGTCGTGCCTGTTTAAGCGGCAGAGGAAGTAACTAGCCTTCGGCGCACTTAAAGCAACGTGTTTCTGGCCAAATGGTAGCATGGTAAGGCTTTTCGTTCTACACAGCAAAACTCACACTTGTCTTTAGTCATTGCTGTCATTAAAAATAAAGAAAGTGAATCTTTGCTTATAGGAAAAGAGAAATCACATCTCACCTAGGGTGCAACCATAAACCTCTACCCTCATTGATATGTGGTTATGCCAAGTCACTGGCAGGAAACGAATATAACGTGCCCGGATAGGTGGCTGTAATTGATGAGAACTGACAGTATTTCGGTCCATGTTCGCAGTAAACTCCTACAAGACAAACGGAGCAAATAGTTACTGAACGGACAAAAATGACTAATCTTTTGTCAGTACATGACTTAGAGAAAGAGAGCTCTGGACCTTAGTCGAACACAAGTCTTCAAAAAAGAAGGCATCAAACAGCTGAGCAGCAATCCAGGAAAAAGGAAAAGTTCAATAAGATTGTGGAGAATTATAGATTATTTTGATAGCACTCATAGAATATTTCACCTTGATGACGGCCTGTCCCTGCTCCCTGTAGTTTTGGTAATTCACCCCATCGTTACTGTACTGCAATGTGTATTTTGTAACCCATTGGTTGTGATTCCGCTGTCTTCCTTGCGATGCTACACGAGTCACCGTAGTGTACGAATCTCCAAGATCAATCTGTAGCCATTGATTAAGGTCATTTGCTCGAGAAGACCAGGCACCTTGTTTGCTTCCTGATGCTTGAAAATGTAGTCTCCCTTGAACTGCGGCATGATTACCATCCCACTGAGATGAGGCACTTATTTGAGCATCTGTGATAGCGCCACTCTCCATGCCGAGAGCGTCTTGACAATCTATTGGGTTTAAAGAACTGAAGTTATAGCAGATAATTTTATGAACTTTTCTTGCCCAGAACAACTCGACTTCATGTTAGATGGCGCTGAAATTGATTTGGTATTGTGTCATGAAGCGCCGTTTGATGTGACTTTTTAAGTCGTGCCTGTCAGTACAGTTTCAGTTGTTGATTCGAGATCGTGCTTATTTCCAATAGATAACGTAATGTGCTGCATATGACAATTTCTGTTCGGAATGCAAGTTAAAGTGAGTACGTAATGAAGCCAATTATGATTTGTTGCGTTTTTTTATCACTCACAAAACCAAAATCAAGATCACTCTTCAGGGGCGCCCAACGAGCCAAAGCAGCCAAAAGCTGTAGAAAGGCATTTGTAAGTACTTTATCCTTATGGTGTTTTAAGTCCTTTTAACGTGATATTTTGGTTAGCTAGAAAACTTTGATCTGTTCGGATTACTTAACCGAAATGTTAATTGCCCGAAAATTTTAGGGAACATAATCTTTCTTTGAGAAAATACTAGCTGAAGTTAACTTTCTAGGAAGCCTTTGATTTCTTACCGAAAATGCTAGCTGACGTATTTTACTGCCAAAAACAGCAATAACAACCTTTCCGAAAACCTCAGGGGTTATGATTTCCACATTACGAATCTTTTAGGCCACGTTTCACTTACGAAACTCCCAGTGCACTCTTTAGTCGACGCCGATAGCCTAAGGCGAACTACCCTCCACCGAACAGATATCTACCGAAACTTGTCGTTGGGAGCCCCTGACTCTTCTCTTATGAATTAAGGAAACGTAGGCTTAAGTTCATTTATTGACTTTTCAGAGATTGCTCTGTTTTTCGCGAGCCAATCACACTTCAGAAAACACGTAAAACGCCTAGTGCAGAAAAAAAGAAAGCGAAGAAAGAAAAGGTTTTTTGTATCACTAAAAAAATTAAAAGCAACACAGAAGTATTTGTTTACTTAAAATATGTCTGCTGAATTAATTCTGCTTGAGATTTACGTTAGAACCGTGTGAGCATTATATCAAGGATACCACACAAACTTAAGTGATCTGGTAAGCTGAAGCCACTCTTTCAGCACTAAGGCCACATGGTAGCGGGCATTACCCCTTAAATCTACCAAATCAAAGATTGAGCCCAAGCATTAGCAGGTTTTAGCAACCATGGACAGCTTCTTTTTTGTTAAAAAGTAAAACCTTTATCAAATATTAACAAATAAAAAGTCTTCATATATACAACTCTAAGGCAAAAGCAACTACATAGATAAACACACAATATACGGATTAGTACTAACAAAAGATATCACGACAAAAAAGAACGGTTAAGGAACAAGATTCCAAAGTTCAGAATTCAAGTAGAAAAAAAAAACAAAAGAAAAAGTTCAAGACAGAGTTCAATTCCTTTTCCGTCTCGTGGATTGTTGAATCATATCGTCGGCTAACAAAACCCAAGCGGTGAACATAATCCCGAAGAGTAAACGGAACATCAGGAGGAATCCGAAGTAATAAGAGTTTTTCGGTAATAACCTGACCATAAAAATCCAGCATGTCTCGAAACTCAGAGTTTTTAAAAGCCGCCTCAGCCAGCCTTTCAAAAATAGAAGGATGAGGAGGCTTAGACGGAGGCGGCGGCGGCGAAGACCCGGAGACAGCAGCGTGGACATAAGCCCCGATCCAGAAACGGGAGGATTATCCACAAGTTTTCCACCATTCTCGGCGGAGGAACATCATTGACAGGGGGATCATCCTGAATACCACTAGCAGAAGGAGCATCAGCATTCTCTGCGGAGGGAGGATTTGTCTAACGCACGTCCGCACCCCCTGGCTGTGTGACGGGGTTGATAACAGTGGCGACAAAGGCCAGAAAGAGGACAGGTATGACACCGATGACTAAAATTACGACAGACAGAACACTGAACAGGTTTACGCGGGTACCAAACCCGACAGGGAAATCCAACCACTTGAAAAAAATACGGGATATCTCGGGACAACGCAATCTTTGACGATACGGTTGCCATCACACAAAGACGGAAATGTATCATGCTTAGGACGGAAAGCTGACAGGACATCACCAAAGGAGGCAAAAAACATATCAACGTCGTCGTCAGGGACTTCCACAGGAAGGTCCCGGAAGTGAACTGACACAATACTAGAATCGGCGTGAAAGACACGCAGGGGCGTGTCACCATACGACAGACCACGCTGAACTAGATCATCACTGGCATCAGAGTCGTAAAAGGTCATGCGTACAACACCATCACGGAGAAACTGCACAGCAGAAAGCTTTTCTACATCGAGCACTTCCAATTGGTTGTGGTAGAGCCTCACTGGAACCAGTCGAACAATACACATCGCCAGGAAAATTCACACTTGTCTTTTGTCATTGCTGTCATTAAAAATAAAGAAAGTGAAGTTTTGCTTGTAAGAAAACGGAAATCACATCTCACCTTGTTTGCAACCATAAACCTCCACCCTCATTGATATGTGGTTATGCCAAGTCACTGGGAGAAAACGAATATAACGTGCCCGGATAGGTGGCTGTAATTGATGAGAACTGACAGTATTGCGGTCCGTGTTCGCAGTAAACTCCTACAAGACAAACGGAGCAAATAGTTACTAAACGGACAAAATGACTAATCTGTTGTCGGTACATGACATAGAGAAAGAGAGTTCTGGACCTCAGTCGAAGACAAGTCTTGAAAAAAGAAGCTATCAAACAGCTGAGCAGCAATCCAGGAAAAAGGAAAAGTTCAATAAGATTGTGGAGAATTATAGATTATTTTGATAGCACTCATAGAATTTTTCACCTTGATGACGGCCTGTCCCTGCTCCCTGTAGTTTTGGTAATTCACCCCATCGTTACTGTACTGCAATGTGTATTTTGTAACCCATTGGTTGTGATTCCGCTGTCTTCCTTGCGATGCTACACGAGTCACCGTAGTGTACGAATCTCCAAGATCAATCTGTAGCCATTGATTAAGGTCATTTGCTCGAGAAGACCAGGCACCTTGTTTGCCTCCTGATGCTTGAAAATGTAGTCGCCCTTGAGGTGCGGCATGATTACCATCCCACTGAGACGAGGCACTTATTTGAGCATCTGTGATAGCGCCACTCTCCATGCCGAGAGCGTCTTGACAATCTATTGGGTTTAAAGAACTGAAGTTATGGAAAATATTTTTATTAACTTTTCTTGCCCAGAAAACCTGTAAGATGGCGCTTAAATTCATTTGGTATTGTGTCGTTAAGTGTCCTTTTATTTGACTCTTTAAGTCGTGCCTGTTTAAGCGGCAGAGGAAGTAACTAGCCTTCGGCGCACTTAAAGCAACGTGTTTCTGGCCAAATGGTAGCATGGTAAGGCTTTTCGTTCTACACAGCAAAACTCACACTTGTCTTTAGTCATTGCTGTCATTAAAAATAAAGAAAGTGAATCTTTGCTTATAGGAAAAGAGAAATCACATCTCACCTAGGGTGCAACCATAAACCTCTACCCTCATTGATATGTGGTTATGCCAAGTCACTGGCAGGAAACGAATATAACGTGCCCGGATAGGTGGCTGTAATTGATGAGAACTGACAGTATTTCGGTCCATGTTCGCAGTAAACTCCTACAAGACAAACGGAGCAAATAGTTACTGAACGGACAAAAATGACTAATCTTTTGTCAGTACATGACTTAGAGAAAGAGAGCTCTGGACCTTAGTCGAACACAAGTCTTCAAAAAAGAAGGCATCAAACAGCTGAGCAGCAATCCAGGAAAAAGGAAAAGTTCAATAAGATTGTGGAGAGTTATAGATTATTTTGATAGCACTCATAGAATATTTCACCTTGATGACGGCCTGTCCCTGCTCCCTGTAGTTTTGGTAATTCACCCCATCGTTACTGTACTGCAATGTGTATTTTGTAACCCATTGGTTGTGATTCCGCTGTCTTCCTTGCGATGCTACACGAGTCACCGTAGTGTACGAATCTCCAAGATCAATCTGTAGCCATTGATTAAGGTCATTTGCTCGAGAAGACCAGGCACCTTGTTTGCCTCCTGATGCTTGAAAATGTAGTCTCCCTTGAACTGCGGCATGATTACCATCCCACTGAGATGAGGCACTTATTTGAGCATCTGTGATAGCGCCACTCTCCATGCCGAGAGCGTCTTGACAATCTATTGGGTTTAAAGAACTGAAGTTATAGCAGATAATTTTATGAACTTTTCTTGCCCAAAACAACTCGACTTAATGTTAGATGGCGCTGAAATGGATTTGGTATTGTGTCATGAAGCGCCGTTTGATGTGACTTTTTAAGTCGTGCCTGTCAGTACAGTTTGAGTTGTTGACACGAGATCGTGCTTATTTCCAATAGATAACGTAATGTGCTGCATATGATAATTTCTGATCGGAATACAAGTTAAAGTGAGTAGGTAATGAAGCCAATTATGATTTGTTGCGTTTTTTTATCACTCACAAAACCAAAATCAAGATCACTCTTCAGGGGCACCCAATAAGCCAAAGCAGCCAAAACCTGTAGAAAGGCATTTGTAAGTACCTTATCCTTATGGTGTTTTAAGTCTGTTTAACGTGATATTTTGGTTAGCTAGAAAACTTTGATCTGTTCGGATTACTTAACTGAAATGTTAATTGCCCGAAAATTTTAGGGAACATAATCTTTCTTTGAGAAAATACTAGCTGAAGTTAACTTTCTAGGGAAACTTTTTTTCTTACCGAAAATGCTAGCTGACGTATTTTACTGCCAAAAACAGCAATAACAACCTTTCCGAAAACCTCAGGGGTTATGATTTCCACATTACGAATCTTTTAGGCCACGTTTCACTTACGAAACTCCCAGTGCACTCTTTAGTCGACGCCGATAGCCTAAGGCGAACTACCCTCCACCGAACAGATATCTACCGAAACTTGTCGTTGGGAGCCCCTGACTCTTCTCTTATGAATTAAGGAAACGTAGGCTTAAGTTCATTTATTGACTTTTCAGAGATTGCTCTGTTTTTCGCGAGCCAATCACACTTCAGAAAACACGTAAAACGCCTAGTGCAGAAAAAAAGAAAGCGAAGAAAGAAAAGGTTTTTTGTATCACTAAAAAAATTAAAAGCAACACAGAAGTATTTGTTTACTTAAAATATGTCTGCTGAATTAATTCTGCTTGAGATTTACGTTAGAACCGTGTGAGCATTATATCAAGGATACCACACAAACTTAAGTGATCTGGTAAGCTGAAGCCACTCTTTCAGCACTAAGGCCACATGGTAGCGGGCATTACCCCTTAAATTTACCAAATCAAAGATTGAGCCCAGCATTAGCAGGTTTTAGCAACCATGGACAGCTTCTTTTTTGTTAAAAAGTAAAACCTTTATCAAATATTAACAAATAAAGAGTCTTCATATATACAACTCTAAGGCAAAAGCAACTACATAGATAAACACACAATATACGAATTAGTACTAACAAAAGATATCACGACAAAAAAGAACGCTTAAGGAACAAGATTCCAAAGTTCAGAATTCAAGTAGAAAAAAAAAAACAAAAGAAAAAGTTCAAGACAGAGTTCAATTCCTTTTCCGTCTCGTGGATTGTTGAATCATATCGTCGGCTAACAAAACCCAAGCGGTGAACATAATCCCGAAGAGTAAACGGAACATCAGGAGGAATCCGAAGTAATAAGAGTTTTTCGGTAATAACCTGACCATAAAAATCCAGCATGTCTCGAAACTCAGAGTTTTTAAAAGCCGCCTCAGCCAGCCTTTCAAAAATAGAAGGATGAGGAGGCTTAGACGGAGGCGGCGGCGGCGAAGACCCGGAGACAGCAGCGTGGACATAAGCCCCGATCCAGAAACGGGAGGATTATCCACAAGTTTTCCACCATTCTCGGCGGAGGAACATCATTGACAGGGGGATCATCCTGAATACCACTAGCAGAAGGAGCATCAGCATTCTCTGCGGAGGGAGGATTTGTCTAACGCACGTCCGCACCCCCTGGCTGTGTGACGGGGTTGATAACAGTGGCGACAAAGGCCAGAAAGAGGACAGGTATGACACCGATGACTAAAATTACGACAGACAGAACACTGAACAGGTTTACGCGGGTACCAAACCCGACAGGGAAATCCAACCACTTGAAAAAAATACGGGATATCTCGGGACAACGCAATTTTTGACGATACGGTTGCCATCACACAAAGACGGAAATGTATCATGCTTAGGACGGAAAGCTGACAGGACATCACCAAAGGAGGCAAAAAACATATCAACGTCGTCGTCAGGGACTTCCACAGGAAGGTCCCGGAAGTGAACTGACACAATACTAGAATCGGCGTGAAAGACACGCAGGGGCGTGTCACCATACGACAGACCACGCTGAACTAGATCATCACTGGCATCAGAGTCGTAAAAGGTCATGCGTACAACACCATCACGGAGAAACTGCACAGCAGAAAGCTTTTCTACATCGAGCACTTCCAATTGGTTGTGGTAGAGCCTCACTGGAACCAGTCGAACAATACACATCGCCAGGAAAATTCACACTTGTCTTTTGTCATTGCTGTCATTAAAAATAAAGAAAGTGAAGTTTTGCTTGTAAGAAAACGGAAATCACATCTCACCTTGTTTGCAACCATAAACCTCCACCCTCATTGATATGTGGTTATGCCAAGTCACTGGGAGAAAACGAATATAACGTGCCCGGATAGGTGGCTGTAATTGATGAGAACTGACAGTATTGCGGTCCGTGTTCGCACTAAACTCCTACAAGACAAACGGAGCAAATAGTTACAGATGGGACAAAAATGACTAATCTGTTGTCGGTACATGACATAGAGAAAGAGAGTTCTGGACCTCAGTCGAACACAAGTCTTGAAAAAAGAAGCTATCAAACAGCTGAGCAGCAATCCAGGAAAAAGGAAAAGTTCAATAAGATTGTGGAGAGTTATAGATTATTTTGATAGCACTCATAGAATATTTCACCTTGATGACGGCCTGTCCCTGCTCCCTGTAGTTTTGGTAATTCACCCCATCGTTACTGTACTGCAATGTGTATTTTGTAACCCATTGGTTGTGATTCCGCTGTCTTCCTTGCGATGCTACACGAGTCACCGTAGTGTACGAATCTCCAAGATCAATCTGTAGCCATTGATTAAGGTCATTTGCTCGAGAAGACCAGGCACCTTGTTTGCCTCCTGATGCTTGAAAATGTAGTCTCCCTTGAACTGCGGCATGATTACCATCCCACTGAGATGAGGCACTTATTTGAGCATCTGTGATAGCGCCACTCTCCATGCCGAGAGCGTCTTGACAATCTATTGGGTTTAAAGAACTGAAGTTATAGCAGATAATTTTATGAACTTTTCTTCCCAGAACAACTCGACTTCATGTTAGAGGGCGCTGAAATTGATTTGGTATTGTGTCATGAAGCGCCGTTTGATGTGACTTTTTAAGTCGTGCCTGTCAGTACAGTTTGAGTTGTTGACACCAGATGGTGCTTATTTCCAATAGATAACGTAACGTGCTGCATATGATAATTTCTGATCGGAATGCAAGTTAAAGTGAGTACGTAATGAAGCCAATTATGATTTGTTGCGTTTTTTTATCACTCACAAAACCAAAATCAAGATCACTCTTCAGGGGCACCCAACAAGCCAAAGCAGCCAAAACCCTTAGAAAGGCATTTGTAAGTACCTTATCGTTATGGTGTTTTAAGTCTGTTTAACGTGATATTTGGGTTAGCTAGAAAACTTTGATCTGTTCGGATTACTTAACTGAAATGTTAATTGCCCGAAAATTTTAGGGAACATAATTTTTCTTTGAGAAAATACTAGCTGAAGTTAACTTTCTAGGGAAACTTTTTTTCTTACCGAAAATGCTAGCTGACGTATTTTACTGCCAAAAACAGCAATAACAACCTTTCCGAAAACCTCAGGGGTTATGATTTCCACATTACGAATCTTTTAGGCCACGTTTCACTTACGAAACTCCCAGTGCACTCTTTAGTCGACGCCGATAGCCTAAGGCGAACTACCCTCCACCGAACAGATATCTACCGAAACTTGTCGTTGGGAGCCCCTGACTCTTCTCTTATGAATTAAGGAAACGTACGCTTAAGTTCATTTATTGACTTTTCAGAGATTGCTCTGTTTTTCGCGAGCCAATCACACTTCAGAAAACACGTAAAACGCCTAGTGCAGAAAAAAAGAAAGCGAAGAAAGAAAAGGTTTTTTGTATCACTAAAAAAATTAAAAGCAACACAGAAGTATTTGTTTACTTAAAATATGTCTGCTGAATTAATTCTGCTTGAGATTTACGTTAGAACCGTGTGAGCATTATATCAAGGATACCTCACAAACGTAAGTGATCTGGTAAGCTGAAGCCACTCTTTCAGCACTAAGGCCACATGGTAGCGGGCATTACCCCTTAAATCTACCAAATCAAAGATTGAGCCCAAGCATTAGCAGGTTTTAGCAACCATGGACAGCTTCTTTTTTGTTAAAAAGTAAAACCTTTATCAAATATTAACAAATAAAGAGTCTTCATATATACAACTATAAGGCAAAAGCAACTACATAGATAAACACACAATATACGGATTAGTACTAACAAAAGAAATCACGACAAAAAAGAACGCTTAAGGAACAAGAGTCCAAAGTTCAGAATTCAAGTAGAAAAAAAAAAGACAAAAGAAAAAGTTCAAGACAGAGTTCAATTCCTTTTCCGTCTCGTGGATTGTTGAATCATATCGTCGGCTAACAAAACCCAAGCGGTGAACATAATCCCGAAGAGTAAACGGAACATCAGGAGGAATCCGAAGTAATAAGAGTTTTTCGGTAATAACCTGACCATAAAAATCCAGCATGTCTCGAAACTCAGAGTTTTTAAAAGCCGCCTCAGCCAGCCTTTCAAAAATAGAAGGATGAGGAGGCTTAGACGGAGGCGGCGGCGGCGAAGACCCGGAGACAGCAGCGGGGACATAAGCCCCGATCCAGAAACGGGAGGATTATCCACAAGTTTTCCACCATTTTCGGCGGAGGAACATCATTGACAGGGGTTCATCCTGAATACCACTAGCAGAAGGAGCATCAGCATTCTCTGCGGAGGGAGGATTTGTCTAACGCACGTCCGCACCCCCTGGCCGTGTGACGGGGTTGATAACAGTGGCGACACAGGCCAGAAAGAGGACAGGTATGACTCCGATGACTAAAATTACGACAGACAGAACACTGAACAGGTTGACGCGGGTACCAAACCCGACAGGGAAATCCAACCACTTGAAAAAAATACGGGATATCTCGGGACAACGCAATCTTTGACGATACGGTTGCCATCACACAAAGACGGAAATGTATCATGCTTAGGACGGAAAGCTGACAGGACATCACCAAAGGAGGCAAAAAACATATCAACGTCGTCGTCAGGGACTTCCACAGGAAGGTCCCGGAAGTGAACTGACACAATACTAGAATCGGCGTGAAAGACACGCAGGGGCGTGTCACCATACGACAGACCACGCTGAACTAGATCATCACTGGCATCAGAGTCGTAAAAGGTCATGCGTACAACACCATCACGGAGAAACTGCACAGCAGAAAGCTTTTCTACATCGAGCACTTCCAATTGGTTGTGGAGAGCCTACTGGAACCAGTAGAATGATACACACAGAAAGCTTTTCTACATCGAGCACTTCCAATTGGTTGTGGTAGAAAAAGCTACAATAGGTGATCGTTGTTTTACCTGTGCTGCACCGAAACTGTGAAATGCGTTACCATTTGTCCTAAGAAACGCCAGCACAGTTAGTATTTTTAAAGCCAAACTAAAAACTCACCTTTTCCGTCATGCATTGTTATCATAGTTGTTTTCATTATTATGAGTGTACTTTTAATTGTAATTTTATCTCTTGAATCATTGTAAGTCTACTCTTAATTGTAATTTTAGCTTTTTAGCCTTTTTTTTCCGTTTTTAATCTTGCCATGCGCATTTGAACATTTTATCGAATTTGCGCATTATAAATGTCTACATAGATAAACATAAAATATACGGATTAGTACCAACAAAAGAAATCACGACAAAAAAGAATGCTTAAGGAAAAAGAGTTCAAAGTTCAGAATTCAAGTAGAAAAAAACAAAAACAAAAACAAAAGAAAAAGTTCACGACAGAGTTCAATTCCTTTTCCGTCTCGTGGATTATTGAATCATATCGTCGGCTAACCAACCCAAGCGGTGAACATAATCCCGAAGAGTAAACGGAACATCAGGAGGAATTCGAAGTAAGAGTTTTTCGGTAATAACCTGACCATAAAAATCCAGCATGTCTCGAAGCTCAGAGTTTTTAAAAGCGGCCTCAGCCAGCTTTTAAAAAATAGAAGGATGAGGAGGCTTAGACACAGGGAGCTTAGACCGAGGAGGCAGCGAAGAGATGGATGCAGTAGGGGGCTCATAAGCCCCGATCCAGAAGCGGGAGGATTATCCACAAGTTGAGGAGGCACAGGAGGAGAAGATTCCACTATCAGTGACCATTTTCGGCGGAGGAAAATTTATGATTTAGAAGCAAGCCTGGTGTTTTATGAGTGTATAGAGGCTACTGTTTGAAAAATATATTCAAAGGAAGATGGAAGAAGATTATAGTGATAGTGATACATGAGGAGTGCATTGTCAAGGGTAACAAGATCACTTAATTTGAGAATCTCTAATTTCTTGAAAAGAGGCTCAGAGTGTTCATGTGGTTCCGAAAAAGTTATAGTACGTATTGCTCTCTTTTGAAGAATTATTAGAGGTCTGAGAGTAGAACTATAAGCATTGCCCCAAATTGATAAACGGTAGGTGAGGAAGGGGAAAATAAGTGAATAATATAATTGAAGTAATACGTTTCTGTTTACATAATATCTAATTTTAGATAGTACTACAATACCTCTTGAAATCTTCTTGCTTAATTCATGTAAATAAGGCTTCCAGTTCAAATTAGAATCAAAAATGAGTCCTAAATATTTAACTTGATGATCAGTTTTAACAGACATATTGGAGATACTAAGATTCAACTTGTGAGCTATTCTTCTTTGCGGAGAATGGAATACCACAAAGCTAGTTTTCTTAATATTTAAAGATAATTTGTTAGCATATAACCACTGGCTCACCTTTTCTAGTTCTACATTTAAAGGGGCTATATCATCCAACGCGCATGCGCGAGTTGGTCAGAAAACTTTTGAAAACGTTAGCCCAACTTTTTCAAATGCTGTCGAAGGTTCCAAGTAGTCGATTTCATCTGTTTGAATCGCGTTAATCTTGAGAAAAATTGAGGAAGTTTTTGCTCATAATCAGTTTTAAGGAAATATACAGACGGCTTTTGTAGCAATATCTTTTTGAGATTTGGCTTTGGAAGAATTATTTTCGTGGAATTGTGATGTCTACTAGCGGCGGTCGTCGTGCTGGCAGCGGACGAAAGAGAATTTACGACAGCAACGCCTTCAGACGCAAAGTTTGGGAACGTGGAAATCAGAGGATTTGTCTGGATTGTATAATTTATTCTTGTTGGGTATCGGCGAAATTAAAGTGCGATTATTCCACCGATTCCAAGTTCGCGGGACATCTTCTTCGATGCACTGCATTTGATAAGACATTCAAGCTTAGCGGTTTGTTTTGACATGACTTAAATTTCTTCGTACCACAAGTACATAAACTGGTGCAATGAGCTTTGCAGTTTTACAGGGGAAACGATTGGTTTTTGAGGTAGTTTTTCGAGAACAAGTATTCTTGCAGATGTAAGGATCGGTCTAAAAACCAAAGGGAAACAAAGTAAGTCACTGTCATCAAAAGTGTTAGCCGCAATCGATCCGAAGTGACAGCAGTATTCACGTCAGACAACATACAACGCGAATAAACAGGCTAGACTCACCACCAGAGACTCGCTTTCGACGACAACAACGACAATTTCCATGATTTCGAAAAAACAGGCACATAAATTCTTCTCTCCGCGTTGTATGAAAGTGTTGTCGGCACGTAGGAAACAATAAAATTTGGTTTATCAACGGAGTTGATAATGTAAATTGACCACCGTACAGGGATTCGATTAGCTAACATTTCGAGCGTTAGCCCTTCGTCGGAGCGAATCGAGGAGTTGTGGGTTGTGTATGGCTTATATACAGAAAATGGAGCTACGCTATTGGTGGTAACATGGCAACGTGAAAAACAGGAATAAATTAATTGAATGAAAAGCGCTCGTTGATACCGTGGGGATTAAGAGTGCCAATTTGAAAGATCAGTTTTTGCTCGAGATTTTTACGGCTTTCCGTGGTACCTTGATGTAGGGAAAGGCCGGAGATCGACATCTGTTGTTTGGAATGGTTAGGGAGATTAAAATGCCGAGCGACAGGTTTGGATGCGTCTTTGTCATCTTTCTCAACATCACGAAGATGTTCTCGGAATCGGTCACCTAGTCGTCCTCCTGTTTCGCCGATGTATAACTTTTTGCATAATGTGCAGGTTATGCAATAGATAACATTTGCGGAGGTACACATGAAACGATCAGTGATCTTAACAGATCGCTTAGGGCCCGATATTTTGTCAGTGTTTTGAATGAAAGGACAAGTTTTGCATCGCGAGCGCGCGCATTTAAAAGTGCCAGGTTGTTCAGTTGTTTTGAATGCGCTTTTAACTAGAAAGTTAACTACATTTTTGTCGCGTTTGAATGAAATCAGCGGTGGTTCCGAAAAGATTCTAGCAGTTTCCGGATCATTTTGCAGTATCTTAAAGTTATTAAGAATGATGGCTTTAACTGGGTTATTATGCGGGTGAAATGTGAAGGTGAATGGAATTCTATCATTCTTTTCCTTTTGTGACGTCTGTAGTTCTGACTGTTGATCAATCTGTTGAGCGCGGTGATGGCCCGATCGAACCACAGAATCAGGATAGCCACGTTTCTCGAAAAAATGGCACATTTCCTCTGATTTGTTGGAAAAATCAAAGTCATCACTACATTCTTAATAACTTTAAGATACTGCAAAATGATCCGGAAACTGCTAGAATCTTTTCGGAACCACCGCTGATTTCATTCAAACGCGACAAAAATGTAGTTAACGTTCTAGTTAAAAGCGCATTCAAAACAACTGAACAACCTGGCACTTTTAAATGCGCGCGCTCGCGATGCAAAACTTGTCCTTTCATTCAAAACACTGACAAAATATCGGGCCCTAAGCGATCTGTTAAGATCACTGATCGTTTCATGTGTACCTCCGCAAATGTTATCTATTGCATAACCTGCACATTATGCAAAAAGTTATACATCGGCGAAACAGGAGGACGACTAGGTGACCGATTCCGAGAACATCTTCGTGATGTTGAGAAAGATGACAAAGACGCATCCAAACCTGTCGCTCGGCATTTTAATCTCCCTAACCATTCCAAACAACAGATGTCGATCTCCGGCCTTTCCCTACATCAAGGTACCACGGAAAGCCGTAAAAATCTCGCGCAAAAACTGATCTTTCAAATTGGCACTCTTAATCCCCACGGTATCAACGAGCGCTTTTCATTCAATTAATTTATTCCTGTTTTTCACGTTGCCATGTTACCACCAATAGCGTAGCTCCATTTTCTGTATATAAGCCATACACAACCCACAACTCCTCGATTCGCTCCGACGAAGGGCTAACGCTCGAAATGTTAGCTAATCGAATCCCTGTACGGTGGTCAATTTACATTATCAACTCCGTTGATAACCAAATTTACGTAGCAAACAATGGCTGGCGTCCGAGCGAGACTGTTGTGATGAGCTGTATGCAAATTAGTGCCAGCCGGTCCGTACTGCGCATGTGCCCCAGCTGACATATATAGTCCCTTTAAGTTGGTTTCTAAATTTAGAATGTTAGGATTATTAAGAAACAAGTTTGTATCATCAGCAAAACGGTGAAATTCTAAGTTATTGGAACATTTAGGCATATCATTTATATATAAAAGGAAAAGAAGTGGGCCAAGCACAGACCCCTGAGGCACCCCACATGAAACAGTTTGGTAATCAGAATCAGTGCCAAACAAAGAGACAAACTGTTTTCTGTTATGCAAGTAAGATGCAAATCAATCATTTGCAACATCTCGTATGCCATAATACTCCAACATGGTTAACAAAAGTTTTATGATGAACAGTGTCAAAAGCTTTACGTAGATCTGAGAAGATGCCACGAGAGTAAGTGCCATTATCAATTGATTTTTGCGTCTTATCAGTCAAGTGGAGAAGAACGTGGGTGGTTGAATGCTTTGATCTAAAGCCAAGCTGATTATTGTGTAGAATTAAAAATTTCTCAAGAAAACTAATAACTCTATTGTACATTAATTTTTCAATTAATTTATTAAATATGGAAAGTAGGGAAATAGCTCTATAGGCCGGCAATGATCGGGCACAACCCTCTATCCATTCGAGCTAATCATGCTGTGAGTGACTGGAAAACAGGCTTTGTGAGCTGGAGATTAATACGTGCATGGAATAACTGGCAAATATATAACACAGGAATCAGGATGATGAATACATGCAACGACGGATCTGGGTTCATTGGAACCGTGACCTCAGACAACTGCGAGGACTACAGCAATCATTCATTTGTTTCATCCGAAGTTCACGTATATCATTTATCTCGCACATGGTCACATCTCAGTGATTTCACCTTGTACGCTATTTTTCACCCTGCTCATTTGTTTTTTTGGGGAATTTCAGCTTTTGTATATTTCTAACAAGAGCAGCAAATATCAACAAAACAATGAAACCACTCCCTAATACTCGTATTTTGTCGTTTGGCTTCGACCGTGTCAAAATGGCTGCCTTTAAATTATTCTCTTCTTCGAATTTCAAATAGCCTCACTAACATCGTTCGGTATAACAAATTCTTCAGAATTTGGATCTCAAAAATCAGATTGGTGATGCTGTTTTAAATACGAACAAAAGAACAATTTAAATCAGCCATTTTTGCATGAGCTCTATGACACCACACCAACGCCAATGAGAACTAATATGGTGGCTGTTTCGCATTCTTTAATGTATGCAAAGTTCTATTTTTAAACCATTTGTGACCATTTTCAGCTTTCCTTCACCTTTCCTGCCTTGACTATTGCCATTTCTAAATACAGCAAAGACTTCATTGATGTGAGATACTGTATTATCCGAAACGGCCCTTCTATTGTCTTTGTAATTTAGGGAACCTATCCTTTTTTTGAAGCAAAGCCGCAATTCAGACTGGGTATGATAATTTTGAGTCAAAAGTATTTTCTTGAAATACAAAACAATTACCATTTCGGAAACATTTTGAAAACTTAAAATATTAGCAATAACAAGATTTAGTCAAAGATTTCATCAAAGTGTCTATAAGGCACTTAAAGCGAACCTCCACTCTTACAACAAATTCACGCGAAATTGTTGAATAAAATTACTAGCTTCCAAATTTTGTTTTGAAACGTTGATATAAAATTTACGTTTACAAAAAAAATCGACATCATTATCGCCTATTTTCGCTTTCGAATTTCCCGGGTGCGGCCATTTTAGATTTGATGACGTGTAATGATTACAGCTATTGCCAGGAAGCAAATGAAGCCGAAAATCCTTTGTATTCAATCAATCAATCAATCAATTTATTAAAGTCATTGCGTTACAATTTAGCGTCAATTTGTTGTAAGGTGGACGTTCCCTTTAAAGGAGCAGTGTTACGGATCTCGCACATATGATACATATATGATACATCAACTTGAAAAGGCTGGTAAGTTTCGTCGTTGATGTATATCTTCAATTATCAACGCCATCCATATGGCACAGAACAAACAAACAAAAATCTGCAAAAGAGAAATATAGCTGAGGCTTCCATGTGTATTATAAGAAATACTGGCCAAATCAATCAAACGGACAAAAGTGAAGATGGCGGACAGATAAAAAGTCTGTTACTCACTCCAGAGCATCATCGCGCATGCTCAGTTGAGACACTGCTACTTTAACATGAAAGGGTGAGAATGTCGAGGCAACTGAACTGAGTTCGCCTTGCGCCTGCTATGATAGACAAATAACTCAGCGGTTCAATCAGTTCATAAGTGATTTTTCTCTTAGAATTGTAAGTAGTTATTGCCTTCTGCGTGTACATTTTTGCGTCGGTGTTTTGCATAAATCAAATTCGTGAAACAGAAAGAATAATTTGAATAAAACAATTTGGTAAATACGTAAGCATTGCAGGTTTTCTATAGAAACATTTTCTGATATAAAAAGCTATGGTCTCCATCACGTAACGGCGTGAAAACCACCTAATCTTGAAAGCAAGCATTGCTAAAATGCTATGTTGATCGAGTCCTGGGGCCTGAAAGGAGATCTCCATTTATGTCGCTTTTTAAACTCCTATAACAATAAGTGGCAAAAATAAACTGAAACTGAAACTGAAATTGTTTTCGTTCCCTTTTTCCGTCCGGTCGCGTGACTGCAAAGGGACATCAAAGCGACACCTCCAGCAAAACAATGATGACTTCCTTAGCAGTAATGAAGACAAACGTGTAGTGCCGAAAGCGAAGTCAACGTTGCCTTTAAAATGCCTTCCTATTTCGCTTGAATTATTGAAAATGTCACGTATGCAATATTGCGTTTTGGTCTGCGAAGATATTGCTTTCCGAAATAAAGGAGATTTGCCCCTTGTTTCTCAAAACAAAAGTTTTATGCACGATACTTAAGCTCACACAAACAGCTGTTGAAACTCTGTCTGTACAATTTTGGCGCCTTTACGCCTTCCGTTTCGTTCGTATCATATTCTAAACTAGTCCGTGGGTATAATTTTTGTAGTGAATGGAAGAACATATATCTTTTCTCGCCACTTGCTGTCGTCTTTGTGCGAAACAATTAAAGGCCAAGGTTGATGCTGCGCACAAACAATCGTTTAAACAAGCAGGAGTTGTGGATGAAGTTTGGTATAATTTTCAATGCTGGGAGTGAAAAAATTCATCCATCCTGAACCTGCCTGCGTGAAAGCGGCCTCTGTTTGGAGTATGCCGTGGCGCGACAGGTCCAATTTCAGTTTACTACTTTACTTCTATCTACAAGTGGAGATGTTTATCTTTGTGCCAAGCAAAAGCGACACTTTTTCAGTGCCGCCATCATCTGCCAACAGGTGCAATAAATTATGCCTTGTGTCAACCACTGGCGGCCCGAAGGATCAAAAGTAACACTACGACACAGGTGGCATAGCAGTAAGATTTCGAATTTATCTATTTCTTCTAAATGCCTTTCTTTACCATAATTCCATTCCCTCGTTTACATTCAGAATCTAACGTTAAAGTCGATTTCAAGACGAATTAGTTGATAAAATGAATGAGGTGGCGTAGCGGATTGCGCTCCATATTGTTTTGAAGTGGCCGTACATGATGCCAGATGTAAACTCAACTAAAGTCAAAGTTTACCTCTCTAAATCCTTTATTGTTAAAGGAGGAAAAGGTACTTATTTTAAATGGTATTATTGTTAACCCAAACCCATTTTCACAATGGTTACGTACGATGGTGCTCACTGACAACATGTTTAGCCTCTTATAGTGCTGAAATTGTAAAACGAAAGCGAAAGCTCCCAAAACACAATGTGCGTGGTTCTTCTGGAAGCTTATGAAAAGAGGATGTAGTTTAGCGGTAAGTTAAATACTCCAGTTACTTTTAATCTGTACAGAATTAGATAACCTCACTAGCCTTGTTCTACTTCGTCAAAGAAGAGTCCGATTTTAACCCCGATCTATTTTGTCTGAACCGAACATGAGCATGTGTTTGCTAGTATTCCAGTATTCGTTGATCAACACAGGACAAGTACATCCTAAGCACGATTAAGACGTGATAAGATGGACGGTCAAGGCATGTCAAGGCATGTGCAAGCACGATGAGAGTAAAACAATGAATAACTGTAAGAAAAGATTTTTCCCATGCATGAAACTTAAAAAAAGATTACAATGAAAACTAAAATAAAGAATAATAAGACCACCTAAAACTAAAACTCGTACACGGTGAAAGCTTGAGATCAGTTTCCAGCTTGATTTTTGACATTATCAAAAAACGTTTTCCTCTTGTTGAAAGCATTTACCAATGAAGGACAAAAAAATGTTGGTATCCGTTGTCAGTCTCCCCTCCCACGAACAGCCCTGTCCAAGTCTCAAGAACGCAAAAAGCACTGACTTACCGAAAGCCATGATCATTTGACTTGAAAAGATCTGTGAATGTAATAGAAAATAGAAGGGTTAAACTGAGGAGATTCGAATTAAACCTTTTATCTATACCATCTTAGCCGACGACTTAAACGATGAAAATGATCTACACTGAGTACAGGTCAGCGAAGAATATGTTGACAAGATATGAGTTGCTGCTAATACCCTCTTCAGTTGTAAGTGAAGAGAAGCGATTTGTTCCCGGAAATTGAGCGCGGATTATATGCTAAAATGATGTCCTCAAGTGGTGTTCATGAATTTAAGTCCCTCTAAACTAAAAAATGTAATCGGTGTGTGACTGTGTAATCGTGTGAAAAAACAATAAACACATTTAGCTAACACTCGTGCCCCTTCAGCAATGAATCTCATTTCCTAGATTGAAACATAACTTTAAGCAGTGTAGTAGAAAGGACGCATTTTACCTCACACCTATGCGGCTGATGTAGCATAACATAAGGGAAAGCAAACTACAGTCGAGAGAACGCAAGGTTTATTTAAAATGGCCATCCTTTATAACACATGATTCCCAGAATTCCCATCTCCCCCAGCCAATAAAAAACCAAAACGAATAGAATACCATGAAGACAAAACGTAACAACAAGAAAGGCAACAATATGTCAAAATGTTTTTGTGACCCACAGAAGCATACAGTTCAATGTTCGACTATAGGTTAAGGCGTTCAGGTGGTTTGAAAATTCTACCCGACCGGGTTCTCAGGACTTCAGGCCTTGCATTGAGTGGAGGGCCACTTTAGTCAGGTTGCGAGGTCGCTGCTTTCATAGCCGTGAAAGGGAATGGGGAGGGGAAGGGGGGGGGGAGGGGTAGGGATAATTGTGGCCTCTGTGGTCTTGGCGGTGTTTGATGAACCGGCTCTGAAATAGCGACGTGAGTGGCGGCAACAGGGCTGGCGTAGAAGTATGCTGTTCATCCTTAGTTGCTTTTGCTGTCGCACCTAAGGCCGGCAGAGCGGCTTCGTCGGAGCATGCCTTTTTCTGTAGCGACAAAATAGGATCGGGGTTTCCCTGTTTTTTCACCGGGTTAAAGTTTTCGACAGTTTTTTTCTCTCGATCTATGACGCTTGTCAAAGTTGCGCGGTTGGTTCATCCGATAAGAGCTCTCTTTCCCTTCCACGATCTGGCGGTCTTTTGTCTCTACATTGGGGCACAAGTTTGCTGGATTCGTGGGTTGCTGCATGCGTTCTCAGGCGGCGTCCTATTAGATGTTCACTAGGCAAGAAACCATTCTGTAGGAGGTACACGTATAAGTCAGTCTTCATTCTTTAGTTAATGAGCTGGGACTTTGCAGTGCGAATAGCTCTCTCCATTTGCCTGCGGATATTTTGGTGAACTTGTAACATGTGTGAAATGATTTGCTCCTGCAAATTACCGGAAGGACTCTGTATGTGATGCACCGGCTTGTCAGCTCTTCTATTTGCTTTGAGAGGCCTAGCCACCAGACTGATGTGCGTGCTCTTGATCTGCCCGTAGTATTAAGGAGATGACCGGTGTGGATTCAGTCGAGGTTTTCTAGTCACATACTCCTTAGAAATACAAGACAATCATCATACAGCCGTAGGTTATCCACGATCGTGAGGTGGCTTCTGCTTTCCCAATATGGGCGTGTTAAGGGCTAGTGAGGCATGTGAATTAAGGGGACATCTTTAATGGCAGTACCATCGTACAAGGGCGAATTCCTCATCTATCTGCTGTGCCTTCGTAATCTGCTGCGATCGGTTTGCTATGGCAGGAGAGTGCGTTGTTGTCTGAATTGAAAGGGCCTCTACGTTTTCCACAAGCATCTTATTTTATTGCTCTGGCGGGCCCACGGGAGTACGGGAGACGTCGTAGTTGGGGACGTCGCGTTTTTCCTGTAAATACTGAACTTGACAATTGGGTGGCAAGATATTCTTTCTCAATGACGGCGTAACGCTTCTCTGTATCGCTGAGAGATTTGGAGGCGTAACAAATTGAGTGACGTTCTGCATTATCCTGAACATAAAACACTACTGCACCATTTCAGTGTTGGACACATCTGCTGAAATTATCGTTGGGCAGTTTGGATTGTGCCAACACTTCTGGGGACACGAGGCCTTCCTTGATCTCGTTAAAGGATTTTTGCTGTGGTTCACCCCAAGTCCAAGCACTGTCCTTGCGTAATAACTGACGAAAAGGCTCGCTAAGATCAACCAATTTAGGGATGCATTTGCCAAGGTGATTGCCATTCCCATGAACCGCTGTATCCCAGAGACATCCGAGGGGACTGGGAACAGGCAACCGGCCGTGGTCTTCTGTGGATTTCCATGGAGTCCGGAGCTATCAATGATGTGGACAAGGGACCTAACTGAGGACCGGGAGAAGTCACATTTGTCCTTTAGTGTCAATACTGCTTCATGTAGGCGGTGAAGGTCAGCTCGTACCTGTCTATTATGTTTTCGGTGATCGACCCCGTGAAGCAGGACATCGTCCATTTGGCATATTTCGCCTTCTAAGCCCTCAAGGATCCTGGGCAATATACGGGGCAGAGTTTATACCAAATGGTAGTCTCTTCAAACGAAAGTGTCCAAATGGAGTGACGATGGTTGTGAGCAATCCTGGATTCCTCGTCAAGGGGTATCTTCCACAATCAACTGTTGGCGTCCAGTTTGGAAACTATCTTACTGTTCACTAGCTTAGCATGATTCTCATCTACCGAGGGTGTTGCCGATACCTCACGTTGGACTGTTGTGTAGATGTTGCAGGTCGACACAGATGCGTACACTACCATCTGGTTAAGGACAGGGACAATACCTGCACACAATTCATTGGGGCTTTTACAGGGGATATTACTCCTTGCTGAAGCATCGTATTCGTCTGAAAGTTTTCTTTTGGAAGCGGTGGATGAGGGAAATTTCTTGAATTGTAACTGACATATAATGAGCATGTCGCTTCGACAATGTCTAGCTGCATGGCGCGCTTGGGACAGATTAATCGAGTTAAACACGCTTTCGATGTGAATACCTTAACCATCATAATCAATGCTTTAGTCTTCAGCAAGTTATACTACTGTTGTAATGTCTGGAGCAACGCCTCTGACCACAATCTTAACAGGATTCAAGCTGTGCAGAATTTTGCAACCCGTATTGTTAGCAACTCAAGGAAATATGATGATATTTCTCCCATCCTTAAAGACTTGAAGTGGCTACCAGTACGACAGCAGCTATACTATCGTCATGCAATAATGGCCTTTAAATGTATGACTGGGTGTGCACCTGACTCCTTATTTTGTAGATATATCCAAAGAGCTAGCATCACTAAGCGCACACCAAGGAACTCCCAGACGTTACATATTCCCCTTTATAGAATTGCCACAGGACAAACAACCTTTTATGTCAGAACCGCCAAACTTTGGAACTCATTAAACAATGCCTATAAGTTACAACCCGCACTAACAGACTTCAAACGCTGTCAAAAGAAAGATTTACTTTTAAAATTAGAGTCTTAACTGCACACTTTAAGCTAGTTTAATTTATTGTTATTTTGACTTGTTTTTTATCACTTGTACATAATTTCTGTTTTTGTTAGACTTTTTAATTTAGTTGTACCTTTATTTTGAAAAGCCCTTTTGGGACGAATAAAGTATGTATGTATGTATTGTATGAGCCCTACATAGTTAACGTTCAACACAATTTCTCTTACTGAGCAGGAGAACCTGTGATTTTGTATCACTTAGACAGGTTCAGTAATCTGTGTCTATAATTCAAAGCTGCATGGAACAGACCTTTAACTCGGAGTTGGGTGTTTTCTGGGCCACGAAGAATCTGGGATGCCTCGGTTTGTTCAATGTCTTGTTAACGAAAGGTTAATCCTTTTCGTGCGTGTCAGCACATAAGGGCGTTCAATGTCTTGTAGCCAATGGATATTGTCACTTAGGACTGTCACTGCTGCTCCAGTATCGAGCTTGAAGTGCATGTTATGGCCATTCACTTCTATCTGCGCAGACCAATATTACTTGTTACTGTCGATCTCTCCAAGGAGAGGGATTTCCTCTACTTGCTCTTATTCCACTTGGTGTACATTTCTCGGAGAAAGCTTCTTGCCGAGGCAGACGGACTGCATACGTCCCTTTTGGTGACAGTTGTTACAAATGGTTTCCTTAACTCTTTCCTGGATCCTTCGCCTCGGCAATGAGGAGGTTTGTTGTTGCCTAATCGTGAATGACTGACGTAATAAACGTCGGTTTGTGTTCCTCCCCGAGGACAACTGTACGGTTTTGTTTTCTTGCTTCAGCTTGTCGGCTCATGCGAAGAGAGTCCGCGAGAGTGAGGTCTGATTTGGCTTGCAGGCGGTCCGGCAATGTACGATCGAGGACTCCGAGGATAATTCTCTCTCTGATAAGTTCATTCTCGATCACGCGAATTCAGGGGACTTTTTAATATTTCTGCAAGTTCATCCTTGAGATTACCATATTCACTATTGTCGGCAAGGCGACATACGTCCCGTATAAAAATGTCCTGGGATTCACCCGGGTTTTGTTTACGTTTGCTGAAGCGCCCTCGGTCGACGATCACGTTACGCCGGCTTGCGAAGTAGCCATTGAGGGCTGTTTTGACCGCTTCGTAGGAAGCTTTCATTCGTTTAAACATAGCGTTTTCACTATGTCATCCGTACAGTCGCCCATGGTGTAAAAAAATGCATCCACTTGTTCCTGGTCTGATTTTTCTTGAAGTTCTGAGGCGATGGGATAGCGCTCAAAAAGTCGAAGCCAGTTTGGCCACATGTCTACTTGATTCGAGCTTTTCGCTCTTCCAAATTTTGTCGGAAGCGGGAGAGGATTTACAGGATGAGGCAGATTATCAGCTGCTGGAGGAATTTCGGTTTGATCATCAACACTATTTTAATTTATGACATTAATTTGATGGGCTGCAACCGCTTCCACCACGTAGTATACAGCGAAGGAAACTATGGTCGAGAGAACGCAAGATTTATTCAAAATTGCTGTCCTCCACAACACATGGTTCACAGCATGGGACTTATAATCCCACAGCTGACAATGAGAATCGAAACTGAAAGCGATGAACCTATCTTTGGTGTTTGGAGTCACTTAAGTCTCTAAAATAAAAAATAAAAACTATTTGGCATACAACAAAGGTCAGCGTATAGCTAGATCCGATAGCTTTAACGGCTTTGTTCCAGCGTTGCCTAAAATCATGTGCGTGGGTCTCACGCTCCCAAAGATTTTTCTTCCGTAGTGGTTCGAAATGGGAAACAAATAACCCTAAAGATAGTCGACAGCCGGAAAAGAGGACCTTGAAATCCTCCAAAAGTTATCAGGACGATTGTTTGACTGACTAACGCGCAATAACTATGGCAGGCCAGGTTAAGCACTTGCGAATTTTGCCCCTGATATTCCGATAATCGTAGACATGAAAATTCAGTTCACTACCTCTCTTCAAAGAACTCAGAGGTACAAGCTCGCAATGTATAGTTCCTTAAAAATATATTTCATTTCACTTGCGGGTTGTTTCTAGCAATGAAACATAAAGTCTTTGAAGTTAAACATTGTGGTTGCCTAGCATATGACAAAAATCTTCCCGGTGATTTCAGCAAACAGCCACTTTTTTTTTTTAACAAACTCCAAGACTTTATTTGTGATTAAATGGTCTTAGAATAGGCTTTCATAAATATATCTCAATTTATCCTCTGCATTCATGAGTTGCTCTTAGGCACCTTTGGTGAGCAATAAAACCATTATGAACGTGAAAGCTTTGAACACGCCACAGCCGCGCCGTCGCAACTTTTAGGAAGAACTTTCACTGACATAAACTGAAATCGCAAATTTGATAATATCTTGCCACGCAAATGACACCAAATGCAACCATGCAGAACAAATAACATGAAAAGAAGGAGCTTTGAAGGCAAACTTGTCTTCAGATGTCCTCCCGAATTTCCGCTTTCCGTAATTGTGTCGCTCCTCTTTGGCGATGCTTAGCCCTCGCAACATGTTTTGATCATTTGATCACACGAATTCAGGGGACTTTTGCAAGTTGCAAAAATGCAAGAACTTTGAAATAAATCTCTTAGGCTGTCGTAGTACAAAATATGAAAGAGTCGCCAATGCAAGCAGGTCGCTAAGGGAGGGTTCTCGACCCTCAGAGGCAATCTGCCTTAAACTTTTGCAACTTAAAGAAATCCAAAAAAGGGACAGTTAGTATTCTCATTTACCGGGGTGGATAGCTGAGTAATTTTAAGAGACGAAATCTTTTCCTACCCATGAGCAAGCTGCCGCAACCTTCAGAAAAATTTCAAAGATCCGATCGATCGGATTGGGGTTTTAACACGAGGCCTTGCAGTTTATAATACACAACGGATGACTGAAATCTATTTTCAAGTCACAACGGCTAGAATACGCCGATAGGCATACAAACACGTAATTCTTCTATGCTATGATTAAGCCCTTCTTAGCAGATATTCCAAGTGAGGGATTAATAAGGTTACCCTTAAATTTTGTTACAGAAAGAAGACCTTTCGTAAGTTTGCAATGGAGCTATAAAACCCCAACACTAATTATCAAAGATGAGTTTAATAGTAAGGAGTCTATTATGACTTTTGCTTCGTACTTACGTACCGTTGAAATTAGTATCCAGACAGCGTCCATCGTCACCTTCGTTCCTATTCGCTTGTTTTCAGCATAAGGCAGATTAAACTGAAGAAGAAAAAGCAATCAAGCGAAATGAATCTAAAGCTCTTTTGTACACTTGAATAGCGAGAGATTTTTCTATGTCCTAAAGTTATGTACGAAACCTAGGCACACTTGATCAACAGGTTCAAAGAAAGAAGGCTTAC